>PVKP010010873.1:0-63331 GCA_004027715.1 Plecturocebus donacophilus
AGGCGGGAACATTTTTCTTTCTTGTTACAACTGCAGTATGACTTGGCCCTAATATCTGGGATTTGACATTTGTCTTCAGCTCAGCTGCGGCGGTTTTCCAGAGGACTTGCTTCCGGACGAGGCTACCCCTACCCGAGAGAAGCAGCCGGTAGGAAACTGCTCCGCGATAAGACATACAGGGGGCCGCCATGTTAGCTGTCTGTTGAATCCTTTTAAAAATTAAAAAATAATACAAACATTGTACAGTGTTTTATAATTTCCATCATTTAAAGCTATTATATAGTGAATGTTTCCCATATATCAGGAATTTTGATACCTAACTACATCTTTGGGTAATCAGTTTTAGGCAGTTAATGTCTTTGATTCAATAAATACATTGTTATTCAATTTTAGAACATAACATTTTGTATTTATTATAGAGGTATGTGCTATTTTTTACTGGATGGCTGTCTCAGTCCATTTGGGTTGCTATACCAAAATACCATAAACTGGTTAGCTTATAAACAACAGAAATTTATTTCTCACAGTTCTGGAGGCTGGGAAGTCTAAGATCAAGGTCCCAGCAAACTTAGTGTCTGATGAGAGACACTTTCTGGTACTTTTAGATGTGTCCTCACATGGCACAAGGGACTAACTAGCTCTCTGGAGTCCTTTTATAAGATCACCAATCTCTATCATAAGGGCTTCACTCTCATGACCTAAGGCCCTACCTTCAAATACCATTACATTGGGAATTAGGATTAACATATAAATTATGGCGGTACACAAACATTCAACGATGTTAGTGATCTTCTTTTTTTCACCTTTTATCTAGATGGATTTTTTTTTTTTTGAGATAGAATCTTTCTTTGTTGCTCAGGCTGGAGTGAAGGAGTACAATCTCAGCTCACTGCAACTTCTGTCTCCTGGGCTCAAGTGATCCTTCCACCTCAGTTTCCCAAATAGCTGGGACTACAGGCTCATGCTACCATGCTTGGCTAAGTTTTTAAGTCTTTTTTTTTTTTTTTTTTTTGTAGAGAAAAGGTCTCACTATATTGCCCAGGCTGGTCTCAAACTCCTCGGCTCAAGCAATCCTCCTACCTCGGCCTCCCAAAGTGTTGAGATTATAGGCGTAAGCCACTACACTTGGCCTGAATTTTTATATTATAGATGTTTCATAACCAAGAAACATAATGGCTTTACTTAGCAAACACATGTAGAGGCAATGCAGTAGTAATGGGAGGATTTCAAAGCAAACTTGTGTTGTTAAGTTGCTGATTCTAGCACCTTATTTCATGTCATTTTATTTTACTTTTATTACAGAGATAGGATCTCACTCTGTTACCCAGGCTGGAGTGCAGTGGTACAATTATAATTATGTAATCACAGCAGTCTATGAAGAAATTTGTAACCTCAAACTCTTGGACTAAGTAATCCTTTCACCTCGGCCTCTTGAGTAGCTAGGACTGCTGACACATATCACCACCTTCAGCTAGTTTCTTTTAAAAAATTTTTTTGTGGAGACGGGGTCTCACTGTGTTGCCTGGGCTGGTTTCAAACCCCTGGCCTCAAGTGATCCTCTTACCTCGGCATCTTAAAATACTTGGGATTACAGGCATGGGCCACCACGCCTGGCCTCATCTGTAACTTTAGATATGGTATAACTTCAACCTGTAGATTTCCTCCTCTGTAAAATGGGAATAACACAACCTATTCAAATTTGTTTTTATGAAGAGTACATAGCACTGTGACTGTGAAAACACTTTGTAAATAATATTGAATGTGGTTGACTGGTGCAAAATATCCAACTTGCTGGGCCATTTTGTACTGCAAAGGCTGGAAGACCAAACCACAATACCTAAGCTCTCATTCATCTATTGCTATGTATTTAAAATAAGTTCACTCAATGTAGATGCCAGAGCTTAGGAATCCAGAAAGGAGCCAGAGACCATCTCTTGGTTGCTCTAAGTTGTGTTCTGCTAGCAGATGGAGTTGAGAAGCAGAATTTGTCCATAGCAGAAAAATTTATTCCTAAGTTTCAAAGGTGTCAGGAAGAAATTTCCCTGAAAAGGCAGCTGGTCTCATGGGGTCAGTGCTCCATCCCTGAGGGAGTCACTCTGGCAGTGGATTTTTAATCCTTGTAGCATAGCAGTAGAAGTATTTTTTCTTTTCTTTTTTTTCAACTCTAGAATTTCATCAGCTATCCCTGATTCTCTGCTTTCTTGATTCTGGCAGAGGTAAGAACTGAAGACCCATCCCTGCATTCAGGTCTCCAGTTCTTCCAAGAATTTTATGCAATTTATAATTTATTGATTTGATTTCTTTCCTGCTTGAAATTCCTAAAGTGATTTCCAGTTCCTGAACCAAAGTCTAATACTGTCAACTATAAAGCAATACCAAAATATCAGTAACCCCATGATTGACTGAATATTTCCATTTTCATTTGAGTCTTTCGGTTTATGTATCCATTCATAAGCTAAGTTCTAGAATTGTGATTCTGAAGTATTCCATGATTTTCTCTCACATGATTCATAAAACTCTCCTTTATTTTTTAATTACCTACTTGTTAATTGTATATCGATTTCTCTCCCTCCTCTTTATCCATATTTGAACTCCCAACTTTTCTGCTTAAGTTGTGTTTCATTTCTTTTTTGTTTGGAAGTCATTGAGAACTTTGATCTCAATGATTTATAGAATAATTTTCATTTATAGGTTATAGTTGTAATTTTCCCAACACATTCATGTTAGTCAGTCAAGGAATAAAACAGAGAAAATGGTTTCTAAATTAATTTTGATGTGCTAGTAGACTGACCTCTTCAGCCTGTATATTAACAGGGTAAGAATTCTCAGATGACAGCCCTCAAAGACAAAGAAGACAAAGAAGACCATGAACCTCATTTGTGAGCTGGCTTGAAAGATGCACTTGCAAGTGTATATAAACGAAGCATAGCACAAAATAGGTTAGAGTATTAGTCACCTCACAAATGCAAACTACACATGGATAATTTAAGCTGGTTGTATTTCTAGTCACCTTGATATATTTCTGGTCATTTGGATATATTTGGTGCCTATGTCAACATGTATCATTTATTAAAGAAGAATTCATCAACATTGCTATTATGTATGCTCAATAAACCAGCAGATGGTGTATGACCATTTCTTCAGGGTGACATCAAAAATACTCCATGTAGTCCCTTCTTGTTTTCTTCAACATCAATGTATTGGAACATATTTTAATTTGGAACATAAGAAGTTAACTAGATATCTGATTGACTTTTGTATGCAGAGATAACAGAACATTAAGGACATCTGAATTTGCCTATGTGATCTTATGTGAAATGTACTGAAAATCAGAGGAGAGCATTCTGTAAGCAGAAAAAAATGTTAACACAGAAAAAAATTGCTGATTATCAAATTTTAATCTGGCACATTTCCTACTTAGCCCGAGGAAGGATGAAATCAGTTGAATGTGAAGATGAGCCGAAGATGGATTTAAAATATTTTCTTTCCTCCAGAGCAAGCTAGGACAACATGCATAGCATGACTGCAATACACGTATCTTGAGTGTTTGATCTGAAAAATACTGAGATCCTGCTTTAATACCAGTTTTTAATGAAGAATTATTAGAATTAACCAATAAAACATAGGTACTAAAGGTTTAATACAATTTATGTACAAATTTAGGAAAAATATTTATAGACTGGTATTTACTTTTATAAAATATTTATAAAGATACTATGTAAGTTGATTTTGAAACAACTGAATCAATATAGATTACTGTTTTAATATAGATCTATGTTATTAAAGATCTATATTAACATATTATAGAATTATTTTATATATATCTATGTGTATGACAGCTCTGTCACCCAGGCTGGAGTTCACTGACACAGTAATGACTCACTGTAACCTCTACTTGCAGCTCAGCCTCCTGAGTAGCTGGAATTACAGGCACATACCAACACACCTGGCAAATGTTTCAACTTTTTTGTAGGGACCAAGTCTCACTATGTTGCCCAGGCTGGTCTCAAACTCCTAGGCTCCAACAGTCTTCCTCCTTCAGCCTCTCACCGTGCTGGGACTATAGGCATGAGCCACAGCACTAGGACAACAGGCATATATTTTTGTGAAAAAGCTTTCAGTTGCTAATAATTTTTTTTTTCTGACTTCAGACTAGTTGGTGAGGTGGGATTATAATGAGCTTCTTTTCAGCTGATCAGGTGATCTAAATGTTTCCCTGTGTCATCATCTTCAAATAATCCGGTATCTCGTTTGATAACTTTGTGAAGGGCTTTTTGAAAAATATTTTGTTTTCGAAAAAGCTGTAACCTTTTATTGATGTCAAGTCGACGGTTTTTTTTTTCCCAAATAAAGAATTTTGGGTTTGATATCTCCTTTGGTTTCATTATCTATTGATGGAAATTTTGGTATACTGCCATGTTCACATTCATATTCCACTTATTCTGAAAGTTTTTGGATTAGAAAAATATTTTTCTTGCAGGTAACTCCTTTTAACACCAGGACATGGTTAGTTATTGAGATTTAACTTGAGACTACTCTGCCTTGGAATTTAAAAAAATGTTTTAAATGAATAGAGTCCTTAACTTGAAATGGATCCCCAAAACTTAAATGACTCAGATGTCAGATTTTAAAACATTGAGAAATAGTAATATTTAATTGCCAAAATGGTTGATGTTTTATACTGTAACACTGTAAACTAGAATTGCCAACAAAATGTGCATAAACCATAGAGAATATGGTTAGTTATTGAGATTTAACTTGATACTACTACTCTGCCTTGGCATTTAAAAAAAATGTTTTAAATAAATAGAGTCCTTAACTTGAAATGGGTACCCAAAACTTAAATGACTTAGGTGTCAGATTTTAAAAAATCAAGAAATAGTAATATTTCATTGCCCAAATGGTTGATGTTTTATACTATAACACTGTAAACCAGAATTGTCAACAAAATGCGTGTAAGCCACACCACAGCAAGTGAAAAGAGAAGGAATTACCTTGTTAATTTGACAGCTAAAAACTTGTATGCATTTGAGCATTAAAAGAAAATTCGTTGTATCATAGGAAAATCATTTAAATTTGTTTGTGGTAACATTCCAAACAAAAATCCTCATTTAATGTGCTAGCCTGGAAAGTGGTTTAAAAAGAAGCCTCTCTGTACTTTGCAAAGACCAAACTCTGCCAGTGAGTAACAGTCACCACTGCGATCATTACCGTAAAATAACTTGCCGAGGCCTGGTGCTGGGCCTTTTAACATTCAGGATCTCAGTTAAGGATAGTAGGTTTTACAGGGCAGTGAAATAGCATGGGTGGGGCAGGGATCAAGAAATTCCCTGTATGGAAAGATTTCAAAACAGCAATAAAACCCACTAAAGTCAGTCTGTTCTTTATTAGCACAAGGCATCAGCAAACTCTAAGCAATGTCATGGTAAAATACTCCTGCCAGAAAAAGATCTCTAAATTATAAAAGATCATTGGAGTAACTGCTGGGTTTTAATAACATGGATGTGAGCTTCCCACTGGCACTTTTAAAAAAAATTACTTAACCTTTGATGAATGTTATATACTATATGAAAGTTACTTTGGAATATTCTTTGGATAGATTGCCTCTCCCTAAATACACACACACACACCCACCACACACACACACACACACACACACCCACCACACACACACACCCACACACCCACCCACCACACACACACACACACACACACTCTGGGTGCAGTTCTCTAACGGCCATGGTAGCACATGTTCTTCTATTTAAGCAATGGATCAAGATAAATAATGACCGCACATTGTAAACATGAAGAAACAGAACTTGACTTACTTTAATTTTATCATTCTATGTGACAACTTATAGTTTTACTTGTATTTAAATGTTAAAACAGTGAAAAAGTGTGAACAGTACATTGTAATATACAATAACATTATTTGGTAAGTGCCTATTTTAGTTTATATGAAATATTTTACTAAATCTAACTAATGCTACTTCTTTTCAGTTTGAATTTTTAATTTTTATTTTCAGTAAATAAACCATAATTGTAAAATGTCAAATTAGACTCTCCCACGCAAGGGGAGAACATAAAGCATTTCTATTCCTGAAATTTAAATGGTTTTTAAAATTTTTAATTTTTGTGGGTACATAGTAGTTGTATGTATGTATGGAGTATGTGAGATATTTGATACAGATATACAGTGTGTAATAAACACATCAGGGTAAATGGGGCACCCATCACCTCAAGCAATTATCCTTTCTGTTACAAACAATTCAATTATACTTTTAGTTGTTATTAAATGTACAATTAACTTATTATTGACTATAGTCACCCTGTTGTGCTGTCAAATGCTAGATCTGATTTATTCTTTCCAACCATTTGTGTACCCATTAACCATAAATAATGTTACTAATATTAAAATTTATTCTTTTTAATTGCTTATTTTAAAAATGGAAAACAAGAAAACAGAAGCTGCAGTGATATTATTTACTACATTTCTCCTTTGTTTCTAAAAATACATTAATACAATTAAAAGTATTAATTCATTGCCTTTGTTCCTTTATATACTGCCATTTTGGTATTTTTTGAAAAATAATGTGTTCAAATGAAGTCCAATAAATTAAAACGTTTCACTGTCTGCATTTATTTTCTGAGTATTGTTATGGGCTAAGAATCCTGTTTAAAAAAAACTCAAATTTTACAGATATGTAAGGTGCGCTGTGGAATACTGAGAAGCTGGACTTCTTGGTTCCTTGATAGTTGGGGACACATCGTAAGTACTCCTTATATGCATTTCTTTAGTAAAGTAGTTAAGAAATGCATTGCCACCTATCTTTTTGGAATTTACAATGACATCAGAGATGGTAAATATGTACAAATGATTATCATAAAATGAAGTATCTGAATATTTCAGACAAATAGTAGAAAGTTGCAGAAGACAGAAGTGGGAGATCTTGTAATTAGGATAATCACTACATATGTTATCGATGATTATTTAAACAGCACCTTTAGTAAGTTCTAAAGAATTTGTGATGAAGGAAAGGGCTTAATGGGGCAAAAATAAGAAGTTTGTGTGTGGATATGCTGAATAGCAGGTGACTCTTCAGTCTTAATCATAAATAGAGGTCTGGATATCCTCTGTCAGGTTTTTAAAGTGCTAGTGAGTTGGATTTTTAGCTAGAATCTGGAAACATGTTTTTGACTGAAAATAATGAATAATTTATTCAACATTGCTTCCTTTAGAAAGTATAGAGCTTGATGTCAAATGAACAATATGGCATGAAGTTGTTTTTTTAAGATGCTTGCACATGCATGTTTATAGCAGCACAATTCGCAATTGCAAAATTATGGAACCAACCCAAATGCCCATCAATCAACGAGTGGATAAAGAACTGTGGTATCTTGTATACAATGAAATACTACTTAGCCATAAAAAGGAATGAATTAACAGCATTCGCAGTGACCTGGATGAAATTGGAGACTACTATTCTAAGTGAAGTAACTCAGCGATGGAAAACCAAACTAAACATTGTATGTTCTTACTGATACATGGGAGCTAAGCTATGAGGACGCAAAGGCATAAGAATGATATAGTGGACTTTAGGACTTGGGGGAAAGGGGTAGAGAGGAGCAAGAGATAAAAGACTACAAATAGGGTGCAGTGTATACTGCCTAGGTGACAGGTGCACCAAAGTTCACACATCACCACTAAAGAACTTAATCATGTAACCAAATACCACCTGTATGTACCCCAATAACCTATGGTAAACAAAAAATTAAGTGGGCCTAGCTATTTTATTTTCCTCTGTGTAAAAATTGACAGAACTTAATTAACCCTTTGGAAAGCTACTATGTAGAAGAGATCAGAGATATAGAGTAGAGAGACTACCTCCAGAACTATGGACACTGCAAAGTCCTTATATCTCTGTTAAGTCTCCCAATGAAAAGAGACGGTAGCAATCTCTGCCAAGTGCAATTGAGACTGTGTGGGCAACATAATATTCTTCTTTTATTTATAGCTCACATCCCTTTGGAGCTTTAGAACAAGGCTCATATTGTTAGATCTGTGTAGCAGTGTATTTAAATTTGAAGTTTGTGTAGGACAGGCTTTTAGCCTATTCTATCTAAATATGTACATAGTTTTCTAAAAAATTCATGTTTTCTTTCTAACCAATGCCAAAACAAAACATGTATTTATAATATTCTTTATTCTGCAGAGTGTTATGATTCACAACCAATTTGGTTTTTAGAAATCAATTTACAATCATCTTTAATTTACTATTATTTTTCTGGATACTGTAAATATTCAGGTTTAATTTTGGTGAAGCATCCGAAGCACCAACACCAAAATCATAGGCTCAGAGTGAACATTCAGTTTCTCTTATTCATAAGGTTGTGAATATTTCTGCAGTTGGATACCTTTCCAAGGGCATGGCTCTTCCATATGCCTCTGGAGCTATTGCTTTCGATATCCTTATTCCAGCCTAGCCCTAGAATTGTGAGGCTTTTGAAGGCATTTGAACTTCTGAAAGTTCTTGGCACTGCAAAGTGTTAAGTAATTAACTCACAAAGAAAAATGTATTTCTTTCAGTTTATTTTGGACAATTAAAAACCAAATGGTATTTATTGTAGAAACTTAGTACATACTCAAAACTTGAGGTAAAAGTGTTTCCAAAGATACGTTGGGGTATCCAAAATAGCCTTGGAACACTTAGTTCAACTGATATTGAGAAATCGGTCAGAAATACCTCCTTGTTAATTACAGCTGAATCTTCTGTCTTAGATTTGTGGGACTTTAGATCTGGCATAGCTATCTCTGTCTGTCCATAGACACTTTGCCCACCTGAACTCCAGTTTTACCTGTAAAAGGGAGTTGAAGAATTCTCATTTCAATGGGATGTTGTTTTTGGGTCTTAAGCAAACATGAGAAGGTGCCTGATTCATATTAATCACTCAACTAAAAATATTGTAAATATGTCATTGTAATGTAAGCTACATTATTTATAAAACTCTTCTAACTCATTTTAAAACCAAAATTGATTTAAAATCTCTATTTAATTAACTAACACAACATCTCTTTAAACATTTACTATGACTTTTCTAGTTATTTACTATAACTTATCTAGTTTTTCCCTTTTGGCACTAGCTTCAATTTAATTTTTATTTTGACATTTGAAATAATCACATTATGGTAAATTTTCTATTTAGATTTGACTTTGTAAGATAAAAATTTTGTATTAAAAAAGCTTCAAAATACTAACTGCCAATTATTTACTTTGAGACAAATTATTGTAATTTTCCCTGGTTTTATTAAAGTTTGTTTCTTAAATCTCCACTTACTTTGTGGTGAGTTTACATTGAATAAATTTCAGATGTTTAACAATTTATGTATAGAAAAACTGAGGGTTGGCCAGGTGCGGTGGCTCATGCCTGTAATCTCAGCACCCTGGGAGTCTGAGGCAGGCAGATCACCTGAGGTCAGGAGTTCGAGACCAGCCTGGCCAACATGGTGAAACATTGTCTCTATTAGAAATACAAAAATAACCTGGCTTGGTGGCACATGCCTGTAGTTCCAGCTACTCGGGAGGCTGAGGCAGGAGAATGGCTTGAACCTGGGAGGTGGAGGTTGCAGTGAGCTGAGATCACTCCACTGCACTGTAGCCCAGGCAAAAGAGCAAGACTCCATCTCAAAAACAAAACAAAACAGCAAACAAACAAATAAAAACCTGAGGGTTTTCCCATGTGTAGTTAACATTTGATTTCCAGAACACCTAGTGCTGAAGTGGTACCCTATTTAACATCTGTAAATTCAAATATACCAATTGAAATAGGAAAGATATCTAATTATGCAAATAGTTTCATTCTTCCCCATTTTTATGAAGTACTAAGAAATATCTTCACCTAGATTTTGAATATTTGAATAAAACACTGCCTGTCCAAGTCCTTGGATAATTGTATCAAATTTGGTGTAGGTGGGAACCTGAGAATGAATAATAGCAAAGAACATGTAGGTATGCTCCAAAAATAACCTGAAACTTGTAAAATATATGGTTTTACTCTAATATATGGCTTTTGGGAATATACATTCTGACTATGGTTTATGAATAACATTATAGCAATACTTATCAAAATGTAAAATGTATACATGTACTTTTTTTACTCAAAAATTCTACTTCAAGACATTTAGTCTGTAGATAAATGCTATGTGCAAAATGATGTGCATGCAAAGGCATTCACTATAATACTGTTCATGAAAGCAAAAGATTAAAATCAGTTTAAAGTTCATCAACATGGTCTAGGCTAAGAAGTAGTTAGCAGTGCATGTTACATTACAAGAAGCAGTTCAGCACTAGTTAAGAGTGCAGTCTCTGTT
This sequence comes from Plecturocebus donacophilus, assembly GCA_004027715.1. Classification (NCBI taxonomy): domain Eukaryota; kingdom Metazoa; phylum Chordata; class Mammalia; order Primates; family Pitheciidae; genus Plecturocebus; species Plecturocebus donacophilus. The sequence continues at coordinate 10,370 of PVKP010010873.1, forward strand.
GCTGCACTGGCTGGGTTCTCACCCTGCTTACACGTCTCATTGCTGAGTGGCTACTAGTTAGCCTCATTGCTTCCATCTGTGTATCTGCAAAGTGGGATCATAATAGTACCTACTTCATTGGATTTTTGTGAGGGTTAAATGAGTGCAGTGTGGGTTAACCATGTGCAATATTTAGCACAGTGCCAGCACAGAGGAAGCACTTCACAATTATCAGTACATCCTCTGCCCTGATGAAAACATTTGTTGCAGATGGGCATGTAAAAATTAGGGTACATCAGTAGTAAGTGCTACCATAGAGAAGGAAGCTGCAATTTTATCTGAGATGCAAAGACATATATGTTAATGCAGACGGTGCTACAATGTAGATTATGTATGTGTAGTATAAGGGAGGGTTAACTTTAACCAAGGGCACCCTATAGTGGAAAAAGAAATAATTTAAATCTTAATTTCTCTAACCAGTACATGATAATGTGGTGATACTCACTTTTGACTTGTGATCCATTTCCCTTTGGATTATTGCCCAAGTTATTAGGAGGTAAAAGCTGTGATAAAGAGTAAATCAAATAAAAGTCTAATTACCAGTCTTTTTACAGGAAACTATGGGATGGAGTCAATGCTGCCACATGAACTGGTAGCAGGATATAATGATGATGGGGAAAGAATATTTTACTCCACTAGAGTAATTAGCAAAGGTCATATCACATGGGCAAGAGAAAACTATTTCATAGAGATAATGAAGTTCTCCAGATGGTGGTGACAGCTGTGTGATGGGCATTCCCAAAGTAGCATCAAGTTATCAGAAACATCAGAAGAAGTCATGTGGGGATGGCTAACACAGTGACTTCTAGAGAGAAAGCCCAGAGGCACACGGAAGATGAAAATACTCAAGAATGCTTCCCTAATCCTTTTGCAGCAGACATTTTAGCAACCTAATTTGATGACCACAACACAGTGTTAAATTACGTGAAAAACACATCCAAATAATCAGTTTAGATTTCTGAAACCTCAGGACAAAGCAGGATTGAGCCCACCCAGGTATGTCCTTGTCTGTGTGTCCTCAAATTTTTACTCCAGAATGTAGCATATTTTATTTTTGTATTATAACATTCTAGAAGCCTCATATTTGGATTTTTGAAACTAATTTTGGCAATAGTCATTTTGCTCAGTGGAATATGGGAAAGATTGATTGACGATAAGAGGAAAAGAGAAAATGGGTTTTAGTTTTAACAACCTACAGAATTAATTGTTTTTCTTTTCCTTATACCTGCAAAATTATACTGTCAGATTTCTTTAAGGATGATGATTTTCAAACATAGTACCCAGAATTCAGAAAAAATTAAACATTAAGCATAATAGCTGTGAGTAAATAATAGCATTTCTGATAGAGACCCTTTAATTTTTTGTGTGGTGAAATTCCAGAAGAAACAAGTGCTTGAAGTTTTAAAATGATAGGTAAATACTGTTTCTCCTTTCTTGAGCCAATCAATAATTTAACATAAATAAGAAATAGTAAAGGAAATGTCAACTTTAACAAAACAATGAAACCATTAACCCTGAAATTTATTATTCACGCAAGAAGAAAAACAGCTAAGGGTGGTGAAAGTTTGAGCGGGGTAAAAGAAGACAGCAAGAAATAGATAATGGCTTATGAAATTTTTAGTTGGTTTAAGAAATAAGAAAAGGGAACAACCACAATATCTGCTCTCTCAAAATTGAAAGTCTCTATTTGTTTTGAGGGGCTCCTCACCCTCCAAAAATTCGATGGTAACTATTGCTAATATTTGTATTCATTCCTATTACATATAGCTGTTTTTATTTGGTTGCAGAGTCAGGTAAACATAGTTCTCCAAAATCAAAAGCCTGTTGCTCATAACAACTGATGTCTTACACACAGGCTGCTTACAAGTGTCTGTGAAGTCTGTTTGAAGAGATGCTGTAGTAGTTTGCAGCATGTTTGTGGTTGCCTTGGTGTTTATAGCATAAACCTTAAACATATTGGAGTCTAGCATAAAGTGGTATTATATCACTTCACGTGCAGCATGACAACTTTATGTTAGTACATTTCTATTTTTCCCCTCCCAGACTTTGCATTGCTGTTACCATAAGAATCATAGATAAGAAACAAAGGAGAAAGAGGGGAAATGGAATAGTAGAGTACGAATTTAATTTGTGACTATTACGTTCGAAGACATAGCTTCAGAGATGAGAATTTGGAGTGTCAAAGAGAAAGGAATGGGTTGGAGATAAGCATTTATAAAGCACTGTGTATGGACATTAACTGAAATGTGACAGTGAAGAAGTTCATGTAGTCTGTGCAGTAAGGAAAGAAGAGAGAAAAAGATGGAATTCTGTGAGTAAGAGGTGCTAGAAGAGAAAAATGAGAAGGAAATCAAATTCTATGAAGAATTAAGAGAGCCATTAACGCAAAGAGAAAGAAAGGGAATGTGAAATAGTGTGAGAACTAAAAATAGAATCAAATGGAAGGGTTTTGAAACAGTAGGCAGTACATGGCAAAGATTTCTGATTGTTACCTACTATCTTCAGATCCAGGGACCTTGCAACATGCTATATGTATGTGTATATGCATACATACACACATATATATTTGTATATATATGTATCTTTAAAGTTTATATAGATACAAATTTTCTTTCCTAATTATACCTTTCCTCACCTTCCCCTGAAGGACATGATCCTGTAGAAAATAAGCAGATTTTAAGGCTGGTGCCCAGGGGTATGGCCAAAATGTGTAATTCAGCATGAACATACTGACAACCACCAAAGAAATAACAGGTTTTGAGGTCGGGCTCCACAACAGGAATAATACGAACCTTTTAAAGATACCCATAATTCTTATCTGGCTCAACTAGAAAAGATGTGTCTGCCAGATTTGTCACGATCTGAGAATGCAACATGGTATCTTCGACCCAATTTCACCACTACCTCACCTCAAGATAAATAGATTTGGCCTGTGATGTAATTTTACTTTTTCAGGAAAAAGAAGAAGAAATGGAAGAAAACAAGAATTAGTTACTTTTAGAAATTGAGATCAGTGACTTTTTCCTGGAGAACCTATGTCTGAATTATTTTCTACAGATCACTTAAATGATGGGTGGGAAGCTAAGAACCAGAGATATTTGGTTAGTGCTTGCAAATAATTCTGTTGCTCTCAAAATGAAAACTTAATCTTTACAAAACACTATTTAACTAAGGCCAGAAAGTGGCTAAAATAAATGATTGTGCTGAGATTGTGTAAGTTCCACAGGGACTAATTTTGTCAAAAATAAGAAAGCTGCATAGCCTATTTTTAAGGAGCCAAATTGCATTTCTGTACTGTTAAGTTTAGTGTATCTTAGCAACCAACAGAGCAGAATATGCACGCCTGGGAACAAGAGAAGATTCACACTCCTTTGTTCTCTGTTTTATGGAAATGCTAAGACTCATGATTTTCTATTATTTTTGGATGAGATAGTTACTCTCCAAAATATAACAAAGCCGTTTAATCATATTATATTTCATGGCAGAAAGGTACTTGGAAGTTTAGTTTACAGAATTTACACAGTATTTCAGAGGGATGAATTTCCAGTTTCCAGTTTTATAAGAAATTACAGATCCCAAGAAGGCATTTATAAGGATGAGAAAGTTTGTATTACTTAACCTGCTTCATAGTTAGAGCTAATAATTTTGAGGGAAATTAAATATCCTGAGCATGGTCATTATATACATGTAAAGCATTTAATTACACATTTATTGAGCAACTACCATGTACCATGCACTATGCAAAGAACTAAACAGATCCTATAGAAGTGGTAGTTTCTGTCTTCAATGCACTAACATTCTAAGAGAGAAAACAAGCAAACAAACAAAAAATTATATGATGTAATTAGAACAATAATAAAAAATGTGCATCCAGACATTGTACAAATTGCAATACAAACTAAAGAGATACACAGGCCTATAAGAAATAACTTTTCATTAGGGAATGCATAATACATTTCAAGCTAATAAACCTTAAGTACATACAATACATAAATATTTACATATTGGAGGGATTAAAACCCCACACTTATGTTGAATTCTACTTAACAGATATTTGAGTAATGTTTTCCTCATGCAGTTTGTATTATCAATATTACAGTATTTTCCTGCATATTTTACCTTGGCTGTAAAATGTGCCAAATTATGTTATAAAAATATGTTTATCTTGGGGAAAACAAAATATCTGAAATAAGCCTGAAATCAAGGTGCTTTTTTTTATTATAAACTCGGAGTCATAAAACAAATTTACCTGGTTTCTTTCTTCTGTGGTTTAAATGCTGACTCAATCTCCTTGATAAAAACTACGTGGTTAAACTATCTTTTATTTTATTGTCAGAATTCTTTTTTTTGTTGTTGTTGTTTAAAAATTCTGTCTATAGTATGAGTTGTTGACTTAAGCAGGATACTTTCCTTTCTCCAGATCATTTATCATCCTTTATATATTGTACTTAAAACATTTTTCTTAAAAGTTTTCTCATATTTTCTTAGCCTTTAAACATCATTATAAGAATTAATTACTCAGTCAAAAAATATTATGATCCATATCCATATTTTCCAACATGTTGTTTTTCTTTTTTTGCTATGGATAGCTGAACATTTTCAAGAAGACAAATCCCATGTATATATAATACTAACAATTAGTCCAATCCATGTTTAATGCTAATAACTATAGCAAGTCATGAATATGATTAGTCATTGACTTCTGAAGGTTTGTTAGGTTACAAGTAATCACATTCTCTGCAGCTTCCTACAGGCAAAAGCAGAGCTTGGCACTCAATTAATAATTTTGCTTCAATAATCTGTAACTTTCACACAGTTTTCTTCTCGTCTCATTGTAGACAATAATTTTAAAGTTTTTAATCTGTCTACCCACTGTTGTTTTATGAAGATGATGGCTATTTTCACAAAATTCCCTCCCCACAGCTTTTTGTCTAGTAATAGACAAGTTTCCAAGCAAATCTTTTTCAAATCTCTTCTCTCATTTCTTTTTCCACTTCTGTTATATCCAGTGCCTTGGTTCAGACTACCTTCCTTCATCTGGACTAGTCCATCAGTCCCCTACTTTTATACTTGCTCAAAATGTTTCCTTTGGCATACAAAGTAAAGAAGACAGTCTCCAATCGAATACAGAATCCATCATTTTAAAAAGAGGTCTGTATTTCTCTCAGGCCACTTTTTTAGTCTGACAACTGCCTTGAACCAGAAAACAGAGAAGATGTGTTTTTGGCAACAATCAGTCAGATCTGCATTCGAAATTCTTCCATCACAACTGCATTAATTCATGGTTTTGGACAAAGTGAGGAGGAAGGAAGTCCCAGGGAAGGAGAAAAAGACAGCCTAGGATCTGGGGACGAATTCTTAGGAAGGACAGCTTATTATAGCATTTAAGGGTCAGTTATGTAGATGGAGACATTTAGAATCTCTGTTGTGACATGAGAGGAGAAAGAGCGGACCATGGCTCTGAGAAAACAGGCATGGGGCACTGTGTGTCACAAGTGGTTGAACTAGAGGGTGAAGATAATGGTGTTTTTACTCAGGTAACTTGGGCCCAGCTAACTTAAATGAAGCTTTGTGATGTGATAAGAATTAAAAAAGGCAGTGAAATCTACCAAACTAGTAAACTTAGCTCTACACCTGGGAATCCTTTTTCACATTGCGGTCCCCATACTGTATGGCTGTCACTGCTAGTGAAAGTGATAACCCACACTCCTTCTCTGTCTCTTTCACCTTTGTCTTTCTTTCTCCCTCTTTCTTTACTTTCACTTATTTTTATTAAGTATTAAGTAGATATAAAATAGTATTTATACCATATTTAGTATATATACAAACACTAACCCACCATCCATTTAAAAATGGAGAATATTATTTTATTTTCAAAGTTCCCTAAGCATGACTCCTCTAAGCCCTCCATAGAGGTAGTAGCTGTAAGAATTATCTTTACCATTCTTTTGCTTTTCTTTGTAGGTTTCTATTTTAGTCTGTTCAAGCTGCTATAACAAAAGATGCTAAACTGGGTAATTTATAAACAACAGAAATTTATTACTCAGAGTTCTGGAGCCTGGGAAGTCCAAGATGAAGGTGACAATAGCTTCCAGGTCTGGTGAGGGATTACTTTCTTCTTTAGAGATGATGTGTTTATGCTATATCCTCACATGGCAGAAGGGCAAAAGGGGGCCAATGAGCTCTGGCAGGCCTCTTTTATAAGGATACTGATTGCATTCTTGAAGGCTTCATCCTCATGACCTAGTCACCTCCCAAAGATGCCACCTCTTCATAATTTGGAGAAATGCAAACATTAGCACCATTGCACTTTCCCACATGATCGTAATCCTAAACCCTAAATTGTTTAGCTCCGCATTTTAAAATTTTATGTAAAGAAATGCTGTATGCATTCTGCAGCTTCCTCTTTCCCTCTAAATTATATTCTTGCAATTCATCTTTGTTTTGCTCATTACTGTTGTTTCATTTTCATTGCTGGATGGTATTATGTTATGATAGATATTTGGGTTGCATCTGTTTTGTTTTTCTTTTTGTTGTTATTATAAACAGATCTTCTGAGGGTATTTTGGTGCATGTTTCCTGGTTCATATATACAAGAGTTTCTTTGGGCTATATACCTAGGAGTGCAGTTGCTTTGTCATATGTAGAATAGATATCGTTAACTCTAGATACTGCCTGATTATTTCCAAAGTGGCAATAAAGTCTTACACTTCCACCTGCAGTGTATAAATGTTTTGGCTTTCCACACTCTTGATAACACTTGATATTCTCAGTCTTTCAAATTTCCAAGTGAGCAAACAGGAAGTGATATCCTACTGTGGTTTCTTTCCTCAACAGTAATATGGTTGAACATCCTCTAATATACTTATTGATCTATGAGACTGCCTTTTTAAAATGAAATTCTATTTAAGTATTTTCCTCACTTTTCCATAGAGCTGCTTATCTTTTTTCATTTTGCATTGCAAGAGATCTCTGTCATTTTAATGTGTTTATTGCAAATACCTTCTCCCCACTTGTGATTTATATTTTTACTTTCTTTGCAGCTTGGTTTGATGAACATCCTGGAATGTGATGTAGTCAAAATTATCAATATTTTCTTTTTATCAATATTTTTTACACTTTTTTCTTTGTTAAGACATCTTTAAAGAATATAAAGATATGTTGATATGTTTATTTTAAATCATATAGTCTTTTGAAATACATTTTTTTACTTTTGAATAATTTTAGATTCAGAGAAAGGTTGGAGCAACAGTACAGAGAGTCCCTGTGTATCTCTTTCTCAGTTTCACCCTTTGTTAACATCTTACATTACCATAGTACGTTTGTCCAAGATAAGAAACCAACATCAATACATTACTGCTAACTGAACTCAAGACTTTATTTGGATATCACTAGGTTTCTTTTCTTTGTTTTCAGAATTCAATCCTAAGTCCAGATTGCATTTCTTTGTCATGTCTCCCAGATCTCCTCTAATCTATGACAGCTTTTCATTCTTTTTCTTGTTTTTCATCATCTTGGCACTCTTGAGGAGTACTGGCCAAGTAAGCTGTAGAATTTCCTTGGATCTAAATTTATCCAGTGTTTTTCTTATGATTACAGTGAGCTTATGGGTTTTTGGAAAGAATATGACATGGATAAGGTGTCTTTCTCATCCCAGAATATCAAGGGGGATAGCATATCTACATGACATCATTGAAGATGTTAATCTTAATTACTTGGTTAAGTACACCTGACAGATTTCTTCACTGCAGAGTTACTTGTTTTCTCTCTTCTTACTCTCATCCTTGGAAGCAAGTTACTATGTCTGGCCTACCAACAAAGAGAAATGTGATAGTGATTAAGCACCACACCTTCGAGGGAGGAGTATCTGTATATATTAAATGAAATTCCTCTGTGAGGAATATTGGTTTTTCCTTTCCAATTTATTTATTTAACTAGTTATCTTTTGTAGTGCATATTCGTGTGTGTGTGTCTGTGTGTGTGTGTGTTGTATTATATTTTAAGTTAGTCTCATTGCTTTTTATTTCACATTTAAGTATTTTGTGTCTGTAATTGATTTTTGAAAATGGTGTGACATAGGGGGCCAGTTTTATTCTTTTATATACAGATGGCTAATTGTCCTAATGTGTTTAATCTAGCCCCTTGCCCGCATTGTAATGACAGTCTGCTGATAAAAATATTCTGTTAAAAATTATCGCTAACCTAACAATTCAAAATGTTTATTGATTTAATTTTCATATCAAGAATTTTTGAAGTTTAACATTTTTTATAGTCTTGATTTATTGGATGTTTTGTGTATTCCCTGTGGGTGTTAAGAACTGTTTATAGCACATATCAATTAAACAATCTGTTTTATGGTCCTCTTTTTCCGGATGGAACCATGGAGGGTGCAAAAGAGAAGAAAAAGCTTCCTCCTGTGCCAGAAACCCATAACAAAAAGTGAGGGAATTTCGTAGAACTGAAGGTCAAGTGAAGAAGTTTGCCCAAAAGATGCTTTGAAAGGCAAGGAGGAAGCTTGTCTATGAAAAAGTGAAGCACTCTCACAAGGAGTATAGGCAGATGTACAGAACTGAAATTGGAATGGCGAAGATGGAAAGGAAAGCTGGCAACTTCTATGTACCTGCAGAACCCAAATTGGGATTTGTCATCAGGATCAGAGGTATCAATGGTGTGAGCCCAAAGGTCTGAAAGGTGTTGCAGCTTCTTCACCTTCATCAAATCTTCAATGGAACCTTTGTGAAGCTCAACAAAGCCTCAATTAACATGCTGAGGATTGTAGAGCCATATGTTGAATGGGAGTACCCAAATCTGAAGTCAGTAAATGAACTAATCTACAAACATGGTTATGGCAAAATCAATAAGAAGCAAATTGCTTTGACAGATAGTGCTTTGATTGCTCGATCTCTTGGTAAACATGGCATCATCTGCATGGAGGATCTGATTCATGAGGTCTATACTGTTGGGAAACGCTTCAAAGAAGCAGATAACTTCCTGTGGCCCTTCAAATTATCTTCTCCATGAGGCAGAATGAAGAAAAAGACCATCCATGTTGTAGAAAGTGGTGATGCTGGCAGCAGGGAGGACCAGATCCAGGCTTATTAGAAGAATGAACTAAGGTGTCTACCGTGATCATTTTTCTAAGCTGGTTGGTTAACAAACACTACCTGCTCTCAAGTTGAAAAAAAGATCTGTTAAGATACACTGTTGTTTGTTTGTTTGTTGTGAGATGGAGTCTGGCTCTGTTACCTAGGCTAGAGTGCAGTGGCGTGAGTGGTGCGATCTTGGCGCACTGCAGCCTCCGCCTCCTGGTTGCAAGCGATTCTCCTGCCTCATCTTCCTGACTTGCTGGGTTTCCAGGTGCATAACACCATGCCCAGCTACTTTTTGCATTTTTAGTAAAGATGGGGTTTCACCATGTTGTCCAGGTTGGTCTCGAACTCCTGACCTCTGGTGATCCGCCTGCCTTGGCCTCCCAAAGTTTTGGGATTACACACATGAGCCACCGTGCTGGCCATAGATTTCTTTCTTTCTTTCTTTCTTTCTTTCTTTCTTTCTTTCTTTCTTTCTTTCTTTCTTTCTTTCTTTTTTTAAGCAAAACTAGAAATGTCTAGGTAAGAAGAGGTACTATTTATTAGATGTTTATTGTGAAGCCTATGCTAGAAATTTAGTTACATTTTCTCATATAGTTTTCACATCATTCTCATAACATCTGTATTTTCCAGTTGTACACATGAGAAAACTGAAGTGCATGTTTCAAATCTTAGCTGATCAGTAAGAGCCAAATTTAACCCTAGGTTTGCCTTCAAAGCCCACAGAAGCCATGGGCTCCACTTGCTTTATAATCTAATTCTTTTTTTTCTTTTTAATTTTATTTTTTATTGCATTTTAGGTCTTGGGGTACATGTGAAGAACATATAATATTGTTGCATAGGTACACACGTGGCAGTGTGATTTGTTGCCTTCCTCCCCTTCACCTATATCTGGCATTTCTCCCCATGCTATCTCCCCCCAACTCCCCACCCCTCACTGTCCCTCCCCTATTTTATAATCTAATTCTTTTGACTCAAACATACTTTCAGTGAACCACTAATGTTAACAGTCCAAGAAACATTTATTGGTAAGTGTGGATTCTGCTACACCTTGCCTCAGCCAATATTGCTTACTAAAAATAGTAGTTTCAAATAGAAATAAATGCACAATTTAAAAACCAGAACTAACCCAACTGGCAATATAAATATTAACTTATGCTTCAGAGAGAAAATCTGACTGCTTATGAATGACACTTTTAGAAAGAATCAAATTTACAAGCTTATTTAAGCGATGAAAACTATTTTTAGACAAAGCAATAAACCAAATGAAGCCAGCAAGAGCACCTGATATTAAAACCATGGAGAATGAAGATGAGACTAAAAAGAGAATGAGAAAGTAATCTGCAAAAGCAATTTAACATCTTTAAGGTAATAAGGCACACTCACCTCTTTGATAGATATTTGAATTTTACTATGTGGAAGACATTTTATTTCAAAAGAAACAAAAATTTTAAGTAAATGATCATAATACTTTTTCAAGAATCTATGTTGTTGATAAATTCCCTAATTTGAGAAAAACTTATTCCCAAGACCAAATTCTCATAGAAAATAGGGAAATGGAGAAAAAATTAAAATGACAGTCACTGAAAATAAGAGTGTTAGAAGGCATTGACTTCTAAAACAAACCAGAGTAGATAGTGTTCAGAATTTTCCCAACAGGTTAGCAGTTCTTAAGAATCGCATTTCTTAATTACTCAAGAGACACTGTAGTGACTTCTCTCTGGACAGCCATATTCTTTCCCAAAAGTTCACATTCTGCAAGTTATGCATTTTATAAACTATCAAACTGTCTTTCATTGGTTTAGAATTCTGTACCTTCTATTTCTCTAATTCATTCCTCTAAGGTTTATTAACTAAGCAATGTTAAAAATTAGAACAATTTTAAATTTTGATATGAAAATATGGGTTGTTACCTAAATTTCAACAAATTCTCAAAAGCAAGGACATTAAAATCACTAATGGTTAGGTGTTACTCTATTGGACCAAGTTCCCAAAATCATATGAAATCAGAAAGCAGGTTTTTAGGAAATTACCTGCATAGCCATATCTCTAAGTCAAGTAGCATGAAAATTATCCAAAATGCTTTGCAAATGTTCTCTTCTTGGGTCAGTTCTTAGACAATAGAATTGATGGGCGTGGTAGGCAGAATAATGGCCCCCAAAGAGGTCCAAGTTTTATTCTTGAAACCTGTGAATATTACGTGGCAAGAGGGAATTTGCAGATATGACTAAATAAGAACTTTCAAATAGGGGTGTCATCTGGGATTATCTTTGTGAGACCAATGTAATAATGAGGGTCCTTATATATCAAAGAGGAAGACAGGAGAGTCAGAACTAGAAGAGATGTGACCATGGAAGTGGAGGTCGGAGGGCTTCACTACTGGCTTCAAAGATGATAAAAGAGTCATGAGCCAAGGAATTCCAGAGGCATCCAGAAGCTGGAAAAGCTCCTCTAGAACCTTAGAACAAAGCAGGCTTGCGGGTGTCTCAACTTTAGCCTGTAAGAGACCTGTCAGAGTGGTGGAAGAAGCTATCAGGAAAGTAGCAGGCCTTTTGAAAGGTCAGAAGTTTCTGCAAAGCTTCAAAGGAGACTAAGCTGAAGGCAGCTGTTCTCTTATCCTGAGGCAAAGGGCAAGGAGTAGGTACAAGGGAATGTAGGGGAATTTTTCTAAATAGGCTGTTTACTTACGTTGTCTGGAGACCAACCTTTGATCATCCGCATTTTAGACTGCTCCCTGCAACGGGGAACAGCAATGTTAACTACCCACAGACTGTGTTGGCTCCAGGCTTTTGGCATGATATCTATACTAAATAAAAGCTAGCAGCTCCAGCTTATCGGGACTGCTTACTCGGCCAGCAATCCCCATAGTGGCTCTTACACTGCATACCTGTGTCTAGTACTCCTTTCATCCGTCGCTCAGCCAGGGTCTGCAGGACAGACCCAGAATTAGCCCAGTGAGACTCATGTCAGATGTCTAGTTCATAAAACTGTAAGATAGAAAATGTCTTGTTTTAAGCAACTACATTTGTGGCAATTTGCACAGGAACAATAGGCAACTAATACAAAGGGCACTGGAATACATTTCACAAGAATAACTAATTTCTGGTTTTTAAAATGCAGAACCTTGAGAAACAGAGCTATAAAGGTTTCCAGGAGAGATTGTCTGTAATTACCATTTGCTTCAAAACAGAGCAGCAGAGAACATGTCTATGCATTGGTTCTACAAATATCAATCACAAATGTTCCGTTTCACATTCTGCAAAAGGTTTAAACATCAGTTTCATCTTACAGTGAAATTTGTCTTACCAGAAAAAAAAAAAAGTTATCCATATTCAAATATTTACTGACCATCTAAACATATACTAAACACTGGGGTTAGCAACATAAATAAGATAAGGTCTGTTTGAGGTATGTAACCTAGAACAGAATTTTTCTTTTTGTTCTTTTTGACCATGAACCACAGTAAGAAGTATATTTTTGCTTTGCAACTCAGTGTATATGCCTTTATAAGCCTGAACCAAAAACTTGATACACTCTAATGTTTTCTATCCTTTTTCTGGCCTATTTCATTTAAAAATGCTATGTAGAAACTGTTGAATTGATTTTATAACCCACGAATGGGCTTGAAAACCACTAGCTTAGTGAGTAAGTTAGACACATAGAGAAATAGCAGAGCATGTCATATGCTAATGAAGATGATAACGATGGTAGTACAAGAAAAGTAGTAATAGCTAACATTTGAATGCTTACCGTATTCACTGTTCTAAGGGAGTACAGAACATTTTAAGTACCCTAATCATGTATTCACACTTCAGAGGCAGTTACATAAAATCTTTAAATATTATTATAGGAATCTATACCTAAGAGTTTTCAATTATTATACAAACATTAGAAATAATTTTTTTAAACAGTACAATGAGCTGTGCTTGCATTACATGACTGGATAGAATGGGCGTACAGGCATCAACACCCATGCATGAACTTGATGTAAAGATATGCAAGTCCAGCAGCAACTAGTATCTTTGGAGCAGCGTGATAGGTTCACATCTCATCTGGCCACACACTTTCATTTCAGAGATAACAATGTTGCTTGACCCAAACTAGAAGGTTGGCTTATCTTGCTTTCAGAATGTCCTAACAGCCTTAGTACGCTAAGCTTACAAGAGCAGTTGATGTGACTGTATGTTCTTCTTGTTAATACATTTTAGACAAGTTTTTATTATAGAATGTGTTTTCATTATCGACATACCGTGGGGTAGCATGGTTACATGGGAGAGGATTGTCATCCAGCGGCTACTTGCCTACTTCTAATGGCTGGGAGCTCTCAATATTTGCCAAAAGAACCTGATGATTATTAAGTGGTCAACTTGGCTTCTTTCAGTTCCCCAAGATTTTTATTCTGTTCCAAGAAACTTGTATTTCATCTTGTAACTGTGTTTGTCAAAAAGAGGCATGCTGTCAGAAACACTTAAACGGAGCTCAATATTCTACATATTGTACTTAAGCAGTAGCTCCCCCCGCTTTCAATCAGTGTTCTTAATATGTGTATTTCCTGAAAGAGAAGGGTGCTTGTTGAATCTGCAGAATATTGAGCTCTGTTTAAGCAGTTCTGTTTAACAGTCTCACTCATTTTTCTCTTCCCACCCCCACACTGGGAAGACAATGTGTCCTGATCATTGTTTTGAAGACCATGGCAAGTTCCCTTCTCTCCACACCTGGAATTCTTCTTGATTATTTTTTCCTCTCAGTCTGTGGCCTAAAATTTGTCCTCACTCTGACAGTCTCATAAGGACAGAATGATAGAGAACGGGAATAAAAGAGTCATAGGTAGTACTAATAGTCATTTGTTAGTTATTAGCTGCAGCCTTCCTATAAGAAAGGATAAAAGGCAGAAGAAAAGTGCTGAAAACATAACCTATCTCCTTCCCACTCTGAGCTCTCATTCCTCAGGTTCCTTCCAGTGCTATCTATAGATAACTTCCTGCATATTAGCTCATAGCCTTCAAATCTCCTCAATCACTATGGAAATGCCTAAGTGACTGTGCTTCCTCTGAAATGTCATGAAACTTATAAGTCACCATAAAAGAGTGACTCTTAATACTTGTGTCAGGTTTGTCTTTCTTGGAGGTCTGAGATTGAAAAGTAGAGTGAAAGAGAGGGAAGGAAGGAAGGAAAGGCAGGGAGAGATGGGGGGGCGGGTGTTGGGGGAAGAAAACAAAAGGGTTCTGGAGTCCTTAGAGAAAAAAAGCAAATTCTTATTCCTATAATTTTGATGATTAAAATTAAAAACAGGCCAGGCGCTGTGGCTCATGCCTGTAATCCCAGTACTTTGGGAGGCCAAGATGGGCTCCTCACTTGAGCCCAGAAGGTTGAGACCAGCCTAAGCAGCATGGTGAAACCCAGTCTCCACAAAATATATAAAACTTAACTGTGCATGGCAGTATGTGCCTGTAGTCCCAGCTCCCTGGGGTGCGGAGGTGGGAGGATTGCTTGAGCCTGGAAAGTCGAGGGTGCAGTGAGCCATATTCACACCACTGCACTCCAGCCCGGGTGACGAAGTGAGACCCTGTCTCAAAATAAATAAATAAATACAAACAAGCTAAGCTTTAGGATAAAGACTGCTTGCCTCAGGAACTCCTGGAAAAGTTCTCCTTCTCTCCTTATTCCAATTTTCAGCGTAATGTCGGAACCATGTGAAGATCAATCATTATGCTAAATAGGCAAAGGATTATCCGAAACAGATTTAGATCTGATTTCTTCCTCTTGCACACAGTGATCACTGAGCTGCTTTTTCTCTGTCTTGAGTTATATATGCTTAGGACACACAAAGATTTTAATAATATAATAATGATGGGGAAATTTACACATTTTCTGACACTGCTTTAGAATATTTCAAATTTCAATTTCGAAAATCTCCATATTGTCTATTTACAAGTATTCATCTCCTCTGAGAAGTCCTCCCTCACACCCCTTTTTTGTGTGGAAGTGTGCCCTAGTTCAAGGTTTTCAGAATACCCCAAGATTCCCTGTTTTTAGGGCCCTTATGAGAATTATCTTTCACTCTTTCTTTGTCTAGATAAAAATCTGGCATACAATAGGTGTTCAGTGACTGCTGGATGGAAGGATAAATGAATTATTACCACTACTATGGATTTATTTTTTTTCCACTAGTGACTAATTTTCCTTTTGTTTTGGCATTAAGGCATATTTTACAGAAATGCGAAAAACAGTAATTAATGTGAAAAAATGACTATTATGAACTATTATAATCTTCATTCCAAAATAGAAAGGAACAAACTGTCTTTTGCAGCTACTGTCTAAATTGTGGATAAAAAGTTTCAGTTTCTAAATGTAATTGCTGTGCAGATTTATTCATTTTGTTCATCTTGGATCTCCCTGAAGTGTTCCTCTAGCCTTCTACCTCTGAGTTTTGTTTTAAGAATATACTTGTCAGTTGAGATTAAGATAACATTCCTATGTGAACACAAAAGCTGAGAAAGAATTCCAGTCATGCTGCCAGAGGAACCAGCTGTGCTGTTTAGCTCCTCTAGACAGAGTGCTGGCTGTGCCTCAAACATTGAAGGGAATCAACAGGTACAATTCCTGGGTGAGTACAGTGTTGCACAACGTTCCCTCCCAAACAGCAAACATGGCAATCGCCAGGATTAAGGCTAGGCTCCTATCTTTCTACTAAACATTCTGGAAAAACCGATGTTTAAAATAAGTATTTCAGGGGACTGGATGGGCTCCTGCCATATTCTTCAGTTCTTGTTTTGATCCCAAAGTATCTGAGATGAGTATCAGTCACTTTAGAAAGTTTACTTTGCCAAGGGTAAGGAGGCACCTGTGATAGTCTCAGGAGGTCCTGACAATGTGTGGACATGTGCCCGAGGTGGTCGGGCTACTGCTTGCTTTTATATATTGTAGGGAGACATACTACATCAATCCATACCGGAAGGTTTACATTGGTTTGATCTGGAAGGGCAGGACAACTTGAAGCAGGAGACTTCCAGGTCATAGGTAGATTTACATATATTCTGATCTACAATTGGTTGAAAGAGTGTTATCAGTAGAAAGGAATATCTGGATTATGATTAGGGGTTGAGGAGACCAAGGTTTTATCATAACGATGAAGCCTCCGAGTAGCAGGCTTTAGAGTGAATTGTAAATGTTTCTTAGCAGACTTAAGGGTTGGCATGGATGTTAATGCTGGAAGGGTATACTGAGGCATGTCTGAGCCCCACTTCTCATCATGGCCTGAATTAGTCTTTCAGGTTACATTTTTGAGTACCCTGGCCATTCAGAAGGAGGGAATCCCTTCAGACTTCTTTTATTCTAATGTTTTTTTTGAATTCCTGAAATACCATAGCCCAAAATTTGGAATAAATTGCTTCCCAGATTCTACTGCACTATATTTGTTCAGTTTTTCCCAAATGGTTTCTCTCAGTATGGTATAAGATGTCTTTATAAGAAATCTTGTTTAGTAAAAGTTTGGATTCTCAGCCTGTAGAGTCCAAGAGTCTGTTTTGATAGTAGGATTAACCCAGGAAGTTCAATTTCTGAAAAATTTTCTGAAGTGTTTTTGGAGAGGCAAATACTAAAAAATCAGGAACATTTTCTAATCCCAGAAAATTTAAGTGACTACATACCTGAAAAGCATTTTTAACGCTGATCTGGTAAGCCCATTAAGTCACATTTAGAAGAAAATTATCAAATACAGCTTAACCCCGTGCAGCAATAATCATGTTAAAGAATGACTAATCTTCTCAAATAATTTGATCATTGAGAATTTTTCCAACTCATGCAGTATGTTTTAAAATAACTCACACAAATTAGTAAAAATTAATACGACTTGGGAATGTAAAATGAATGCACGTCTTTTATTCTGGTTAGATGCTGAAATATGGCAACTATCCTGTCTTTAACAGTGTGACTAGAACTGCAAAGAACATTTTCTATCTGAATAGGTACTATAAAAACACCCTATTACTGTGTAATCATATGATGAAATGTCTTCTGCATTGACAGAGCCAAAAGCTAGGATTAAGTCTAAGTTATTTTTGTTTTCTTCCTAGAATCATCCAAATCCTTTAAGGGGGATCTATAACCAAAGTCTTTTTTGCAATCTTAGGTAGAAATTTGCTTTACAAATACAGCCTACTGTTGATTTAAAATTTTTGATAGCATTTGATGCTTGACATATTTTAATTTCCACAATTTACATTACAAAAATTTAATATTTGAGGATTCTTCCCAGAAGCCTACACATGTTTAAAGACAACAAACAAAATACTTACTTATTATCTCCTTTTTGCCAACTGTCTAAATTTACGCTATTTTTTTCCCTCATTTTAGATTTGACCCAGTCATTGCCAAATTAATAAGACATCTTTTATGATGATCCAGAGATACAGAATTCCTAAAGTGAAAGCAAAAATAACTAAAAAAGTATTTATGTTGGAGTGATGAAAATGTTCTAAAATTAAATTGTGGTGATGGTCGTACCACTTTGTGAATTATTAAAAAGACTGAACTGTATACTTTAAAAGGGTAAATTTTATGGTATGTAAATTATATCTCAATCAAGCTATTAGAAAACATTTGTTAGATTTATGTTAAATGCTTGTGATGGTTAATACTGAGTGTCAACTTGATTGGATTGAAGGATACAAAGTATTGATCCTGGGTATGTCTGTGTGAGTGTTGCCAAAAGAGATTAACATTTGAGTCAGTGGGCTGTAGAAGGCAGATCCACCCTTAATCTGGTGGGCACAATCTAATCAGCTGCCAGCAAATATAAAGCAGGCAGAAAACTGTGAAAAAGCTAGACTGGCCTAGCCTCCCAGCCTACATCTTTCTCCTGTGCTGGATGGTTCCTGGCTCTGAACATCGGACCCCAAGTTCTTCAGTTTTGGGATTCAGACTGGCTCTCCTTATGCAACAGCTTGCAGACAGCCTATGTATAGATGTAGTTCTCTCCCTTTGAGGGAAACCTAATTAATACAGATTTTGGTACCAGGAGTGTGGTTCTAGAGAAACAGAATATTAAGAATGAAGTTCTTTTGTTGGATTTGGGGATTCAGAAGTTGGCGCTTACTATGATTAGACCCCAAAATGCTGACTCTACTTCTAATAGTATGGAGACCACTGATAGTCCTTGGTGGAAACTGTGTAAAGAGTTACACAAAATAAATGAATTTGACACTTCTGATTCACTGCTCATGAGAGGCAAGGGGTTTAGTGACTCTGTACACAATACCTTTCTCCATATGTGGAGAACCAAGGAACCTAATGAAGCTGGTTTGTTGTTTCTAAGTTCAGTGGACAAAGTGATGAAAGAAAATGATGAATTCAGGGATTCTAAGTTCTGGCTTTGGAAGCAGATACTGAGCCTCAAATCTGCTAAGATTGCCCTGAGCGAGAGTCTTATCTCCTGTAGAGAAAGAGTTGAAATTGTGGAAAAACAGACACAACTCTTATCACGCTAGTGGGTGACTGGCAATGAAAGATGCATGCGCTGCCTTGCCAAGCGTCTACTGTTAAAGTGAGGGCATTGATTAGAAAAGAATGCGACCCTGCAGCTTGGAATGGGGATGCATGGAAGGAACCTGATAAAGCTGGGGACACTGAGTTTGTAAACTCTGATAAACTTTTTGCCAGAAGGAATAGCTTCCCTGTCCCCAGTAGTGGCAAAATCTCCTCCCTGACCCATGCTGCCATCAGGCTTTCCACCTTTGTCTGAGGAGATAAACCCTGTGCTGCCTGAGGCAACAGTGATGGCCTCTCCTGAGGCAGCTGCCAGGCAAGATAATGTGGATTCTCCTCAGGAGCCACCTCCAACACCCCTGTGTTGCTTCTAGACCTATAACTAGACTAAAGTCCCAGCAGGCCCCTACAGGGGAGGTTCAGAGTGTGACCCATGAGAATTTGTGCTACACTTCAAAAGAGCTGTTTGAGTTTTCTAATTTATATAAACAGCAATCTGGGAAACAGTCATGAAAATGGATATTAAGGGTGGAAGGAACATAGTTGGATCAGGCTGAAATTATTGATTTGGGCTCACTAAGGAAAGCCTCTACATTTAATGTTGTAGCTCAGGGAGTTAAAAAAGGTTCTAATAGTTTATTTGCTTGGTTGCTGAAATATAGATTAAAAGACAGCCCATTATAAGTCACCCTGAAAATGCCTGATCTCCCTTGGTTTCTTGTAGAGGAAGGGATCAAAAGGCTTAGGGAGATTGGGATGATGGAGTAGATTATTCACTCTAGACCTACTCATCCCAGCTGAGTGGGTCCAGAAGATACACCCTTGACCAATGCCTTGTGAAACAGATTTGTGAAGGCAGCACCTACATCTTTCAAGAGCCTTGTAATTGCCCTTCTTTGTATGTCAGATCCAACAGTGGGAACCCCAGTTACTCAATTACAAAATTTAAATACAATGGGAATAATGGATCCTGTGGTGACAGACGCCAAGTGGCAGCACTCAACCATCAAAGGCAAGGTGGGCGTTTCTAATGTAGTGGACAGAAGAGGCAAAGCAACAACCAGAGTACTCTGACTCATTTAGAGCTCTGGCATTAGCTAATTAATTAATCATGGTGTTCCTAGAAGTGAAATTGATAGGAAGCCTACTGCATTCCTACTTAAATTATTCAAACAGAAAATTTCTAGGTTGAATGGGCAAAAGACTAATTTGAATTATAAAAACAGAGAATCATGACCCCTAAATCAGTTTCCTGACTTGAGCCAGTCTACAGACCCAGAATCCCTTGAATGAAAGGGAGGCCATATCCCCTTGAGGAAGGATCCCACTATATTACTGACAATTTATTCAGTGAATCTTTCTTCCATCCTTCCCCAAGAACCCAGGCCTTTTACCAGGGTAACTGTGCATTGGGGAAAGGAAAATTATCAGACATTTTGGGGACTACTGGACACTGGCTCTGAGCTGATGTTGATTCCAGGAGACCCAAAACATCATTGTGGTGCTCCAGTTAAAGTAGGGGCTTATGGAGGTCAGGTTTTAGCTCAGATCTGACTTACAGCAAGTCCAATGGGTCCCTGATCTCATCCTGTAGTCATTTCCCCAGTGTCAGAATGCATAATTGGCACAGACATACTCGGCAGCTGGCAGAACCCCCACATTCACTCCCTGACTGATAGGGTGAGGGCTATTATGGAGTGAAAGGCCAAATGGAAGTCATTAGAGCTGCCTCTACCTAGAAAAATAGTAAATCAAAAACAATATTGCATCCCAGGAGGGATTGTGATTAGTGCCACCATCAAGGACTTGAAAGAGGCATGGGTGGTGATTCTTACCACAGCCCCATTGAACTCTCCCATTTAGCCTCTGCAGAAGACAGATGGATCTTGGAGAATGACAATGGATTATCATAAGCTTAACAAAGTGGTGACCACAATGGCAGCTGCTGTACCATATGTGGTTTCATTGCTTGAGCAAATTAACACATCTCCTGGCATTTGGTATGTCCCCATTGACTTGGAAAACACCCTTTTCTCCATTTCCTGTCCATAAGGCCCCCTAGAAGCCATGTGCCTTCAGCAGGCAAGGCCAGCAATATACCATTACTGTTCTACCTTAGGGGTATATCAACTCTCTGGCTATGTGTCATAGTCTTATTCTTGATCACTTTTTGCTTTTGGAAGACATCACACTGGTCCATTACATTGATGACATTATGCTGATTGGATTCATTGAACAAAAGGTAGCAAACACACTGGACTTATTGGTGAGCCATTTGCACATCAGAAGATGGGAAATAAACCTGACTAAAATTTAGGGACCTCTACCCCACATAGATACGTATAACAAGAAAAAAACACGTTGGCTGACAATGACTATACATTTAGAGGAAGCTTTAGAAGGCATTTCCACACTGAGTGTGAAATTGGGCTTAAGAACTTTAAAGGTCCATATAATTCTGAATTGAATAAGAACTGTGACATGGTTTGACTCTGTGTCTTCACTCAAATCTGATGTTGAAATGTAATTCCCAAAGTTGGAGGAGAGACCTGGCGATTGGATCATGGGGGCGGATTTCCCTGTTACTATTCTTGTGATGGTGAGTGAGTTCTCATGAGATCTGATGGTTTAAAAGTGTGTGGTATTTCCCCCTTAGCTCGCTCGCTCTCCCACCACCATGTTAAGACATACTTGCTTCCCCTTCACCCTTCTGCCATAATTGTAAGTTTCCTGAGGCCTCCCAGTCATGCTTTCTGTGTAGACTATGGAACTGTGAGTCAGTTAATCCTCTTGTTTCATAAATTACCCAGTCTCGGGTAGTTCTTTTTAGCAATGTGAGAATGGAGTAATACAAACTCCAAAACATGGAAAATCAGCCCTACTGCAATATCTTTTGTTGTGGTATCTATGGATGTGAACTGAATAAAAAAATCTAATAATGCTAGAATATTTTGCAAGAAATTCACAATTTAAAACATATTAAAGTAAGTATATTTCCCAAGCACATTTATTTTATTCATATAATTGAATCAATTTTATTACCAGTATTATTGTCCTCTTCCTAAGGTAGTCATAACATTTCTTTGAAAACAAAGGTCAATCTTGGCTAAGGAGACTATGATCCCTTGAGATATGCCAGCATTGCTGCAAGATGGGATTCTGTACTTCAAGCTGATCTCAAAGAAGTAAGTTTTTGTAAATCTCAGCTAGGCCAAGGGCCTCCTTGCCATGCAACTTCTTTAATGATTCCCTTCTAGATTGTTTCTTTTCCCATCATTTAAGTAACCCACGCCCTTTAAGTAGTTAGGGTGTTTTCAGGGGAAGTGAAAGAGTCATTATTGGTAATTGTCTTTGAGAATTCCATTTGGTGATTTACTGAGTTTTTGATATGCCAAGTGCATATCACCAATAATCTGTATTTAAAAACTTCTATGTTTATCATGACACTCTGAGTATCCTGAACATTGCCCAGAGTCATTTACATTCTTCAAAAAATATGCATCAATGATAAGATTGCAGAGAATTATACAAAACCAAATGAAGAACACATATTTCCAAAGTTAAACTAGACATGTCACACAGAAAGCAACTCTACAACATTCTGAGGTCAAAGGGTAATGAGGAAAGTTAGACAGCAGCAATAACTACCCAAAGACTCATCCCATAGAGAAACAAGAAAGGAGTAGTATACAGAACAAGCTGGTGAGTGTAAGCTTGGATTATTCACTCTCTTCCTTAACTTCTTAACTTGAACATCTAAAACACATTCCCAGATCTTTTTGGCCTTCCTTAGAGTAGAACATTTACCTTGTTTTGTTATACATGTACACTGTACTAGCAACTCTCAAAACAAGAAGTTGAGAGACTTTTCCATTTTTTTTTTTTTTTAACAGCAAAGAAACAGAAAACTCTGTATTACCAGGAACATCATATTCATGGAGAATTTTCTCTCCAGAGTCAGATGCTGATTTGACTGCCTGGAAATAGAGATGGGTTTTAAATACAGAGGAAATTTACTTCAGAGGCTGTGAACATATGAACATCATCACAGAATGAATCCTGTAAATTGAAATACTCACAATCTGACTTGATAAATTATAGTATATAGAAATAAAAATATTAAACTATAAATTTGCATGTACTCACATAAGAAAGTAGTCAACAAACAGTGGCTTTCATTACTATCAGTAGAAAATGGACAAAGACAACTATGTTCTAATTTTACTTTCAACAATACCCAAACATCTGGGGACCACCTTCCATATTTGCTTGATTTCATCCTTTGTAACAAAAAATGTGTAATTTTAATGAAAATAATGATTTTAAGAGAATCATTATGTTGAGCATGGAACAAGGCTCTTTGAAACATGTGATAAAGACATTTCATGACCTTGTGAAATTCCCACATTGCATGGAAAAGTTTTTGAAGTAGAAGTAAACATTTTGAAGACTAAAACTAAAATTGCCAGTCATGAGATAGTTGATTGTGACAGGCATTTTCAGACTATGAAACTCAAACCTGATCACATGCCTTCTCAGATGATTTCAGTAATTTGTAATTCCTGAGTAATTGTAAAATGCATTTATATTTTGGAAGGAGCAGAAATAGCACAAATGTTGCCATTTCACTCTGTAAAACAGGGATGACGTATGCCAAACAGTTTTCTACATGAGTCATCAAGATCAACAACTAGCTCTCCATGGAAACACAGGCATTTATGAAAGACCAAACCTTACTTCTAATATTTATTTTACTTTATTTTATTTTTTAAATTGCAGTAAAAGATGCACAATATAAAATCTACTATCTTAACCATTTTTAAATGCATAGTGGCATTAGTACATTTAAAATCTTTTTTTTTTCCTTTTAGAAACAGAGTCTCACTCTGTTTCCCAGGCTGGAGTGCAGTGGTGCCATCATAGCAGCCTCCAACTTCTGGGCTCAAGGGATCCTCTCACCTCGGCCTCCTGAGTAGCAGAAATACACTTAAAATTTTGTGCAACTATCACGACCATCTATCTTCAGATTTTTTTTTCATCCCACAAAACAGAAACTCTGGATCCATTAAAAAATAACTTTCCATTCAACCCTCTCCATGGCCTCTGAAAACCACCTTTCTACTTTTTCTCTATGAATTTGACTACTGTAGGTCCCTCATATAAGTAGAATCATATAGTATCTATATTTTTATGATGATTTATTCACTCAGCATAAAATGTCTCCAAGGTTCATCCATGTTGTAGCATATGCCAGAACTTCCTTCCTTTATAAGGCTGGATACTATTTCATTGTATGTGTATACCACATTTTTGTCTATCCAGTAATGTATAAATGGGCACTTGGGTTGCTTTCATGTTTTGGCTGTTGTGAATAATGCTGCTATGAACATAAACGTACAAATATTCATTCCTGCTATCAGCTCTTTTGGGTACGTATTCAGAAGTGAAATGGATCACATGGCAATTCCATGTTTAACTTTTTGAGGAATCATCGTACTATTTTCCACAGCACCTTCATCTTTTCACATTCTCACCAGTGATGTACAAGTTCCAGTTTCCTTAAGAATACTTGTTTCTTTCTATTTTTAAATATTAACTATCCTAATAGGTATAAAATGGTATCTCATCATGGTATTGATTTACGTTTCCCTAATAATTAGAAATGTTGAGCATCTTTCCATGTGCTATTGCCTAGTTGTATATCTTCTTTGGAGAAATGTTAATTGAAGATCTTTGACCATTTTTAAATCAGGTTGTTTGCTTTTTTGCTGTTGTTGAATTTTCCTTATATGTGCTGGATATTTACCCCTTCTCATATGTATGATTTGCAGATATTTTCTTGTGTTCATGGGTCGCCTTTCACTCTGTTGGCAATATCTTTTCATGTACAAAAGTTTTAAAATTTTGATGCAATACAATGTATCTATTTTTTTATCTGTTGCCCTAATATTTTATTTAACAAAATGGCATTCAGTTGAATTGGTTAAGGTTATAGTTATAGTCAGTTATACTCAGGGCAGTTTTCCATATAGAGTAGGTGAACTCAAATGCATCACGATTGTATACTCTGTCACTCAGGCATACTGCAGAATTGTTGCACAGTTTCGTCTGAGTACAGGCAGTTATTCTCATTTTGGTAATTTTTTTCCATTTAATTTCTACCTGCATTTTCTTATAAAATTACTGCTTTATCTGAAGTCTTAAGTATAAATTTAGGTAAAAGAAAATTCTGAAAGGATTTTTTTTTTCTCCTGAGAGAGAATCTCACTTTGTCATTCATGCTGGAGTGTAGTGTCACCATCTCAGCTCACTGCAACCTCCACCTCCCAGGTTCAAGCGATTCTCATGCCTCAGCCTCTTAAGTAGCTGGGGCTATAGTCATGTGCCACCACGCCTGGCTAGTTTTTGTCTTTTCGGTAGAGATGGGGTTTCACCATGTTGGTCAGACTGGTCTTGAACTCCTGAGCTCAAGTGATCTGCCTGCCTCAGCCTGCCAAACTGCTGGGATTACAGGTGTGAGCCACCATGACTGACCTGAAAGGTTTTTCTCATTGCCATTATTCATATATCTTGAACTTACTACATGCAAATATCCAGAAAATTTCTTCTGAGGCCAGACAGCATTCAAATTCATTTGTTCTATAGTCTCTTCAGTTTCTAGTCATGTATTGTTTAAATATAAGAGAGAAATGGAAATATTCTGGAACTCTACCATGCTGTAAAAATTCCAGATATTTAGGAAAAGAGTCAATTCAAAGATCCTGTGATAATTTGAGTTTATTATATAGTGCTTTGGTTATAAGTAAAGGGACTGGAATCAAATACCTGATCCAATGAATAAAGTTGGATAGCTTCCTCATCCCCCCCACACAAACACACACACACACACACACACACACACACACACCCCCACAGAATGAAGAAACTAGAAATTACCCAGTACTGCCAACCAACAGGCTGTCTACAGATCTTAAGCAAAGTGGTGAATTTCAAGAATGCATTCAAACAAGCAAAACAAGTTGCCCCATTTTCTACTTAGGTGGGTCACCTATAGGGCTTTTGACATTTACAAATATCTAATGTTTGACATTATCCAAATCAGTTAAGACTGTGAATAGTCTCCGAATATATTAACATTTTACATTTAGGAGATTTAAAAATATGTATTTTCAGAAAGAGTCCATGTGAGAAAAAAAAATAACTTGTTTACAAGTTGGCTGAGGTCTAGTCAGTATGATTTTAGGATTTCTAGGTAGAAGCTCCATTCCAAAAATATGGAGACGTTTAATTATTTTTTGTAATTCAAATATATTCATTGTTGAGGCTCAGTCTTTTAGGTCTGAAAGGATTTTGGTCTTCTAATATCCTGTTAAAAAATGAAAGCTCAGGAGGTTGACATCACTATCAGCAGAAATAAGCTAGGAGCCAACTGTGAGCTCTTGTGGAAATAATGCATTTGATAGTGGACTTGGAGGTCAAGATATTCCAAGGTAGAAGAGAAAGATGTTAAAACAGTGTGGATCTGCACTTCTCTCAACTGAAAATTCAGATGAATTGAAGAGTTAAAGTTAAAAAAAAAAAAAGAACACTTTAGAATACAAAGTTAAAAAGCTGCCTTAGAATAGTTATAAAAACCATTTCTCTCTCTCTCTCTCTCTCTCTCTCGTGTGTATGTGTGTGTGTGTGTGTGTTTAGGTATCTGGATTCAAATAACTTTCTAACGCAAAAGAAAATGTTCTTACTACCAAAAATCACTCAAAAAACTACAAGTAAAATTAAATGACATACTGGGAAAACAATCACCTCAGACATAAGAGCTGATGTTTTTTATATTGATTTAAGCAAACCTAAGACATGATATCTTAGAAATAACAAATTTATGGAAGACTAAATGTCATATTCATGGGAACCAATTTATATACAAATAAATATGTATTTTAGTCCTTGACAGAGTTACAGAATCATAGGGAAAAATGTGTAAGTCTTAAATAATAATCTTGCGTTGGCAATGAGTGATTAAAAAATAATCATGTGATCCCAAGGGTTCTAGTCCATTTAATGGGTCTTGCCATTTTCCCTATCAGTAGAATCACTTGATTAGAGGTGGCTCTGAGGAGGGCCTGCTCTTACTGAGCCTTTTCTCAAAGGCCATTAGGATTTAGCTGGTAAACAAAACGTGATTAATGTAGCACGGCTACTGTCAGTTTTGTGGCCATGTAAACACATAGCTTTTGCGAAGGCGCTACATTAAGGGGAACATATATCTATATGCCTGCATTGTTCTGTGTAAATCGCAAGATAATTCTTAGGGACCAACTTATTTTCTGGTAAAGATAAGTGATTCTGTGTTTCCCTTCTTTTGTAGTTTTCTCCCTGACAGCCTGTTTGGCTCTGAACAAATGAGAACAGTTAACAAAATATATGTTTGCATACTTTTTAAACCTCTACATTAACCTCACTTCAGCTTCTTTCCTGCTTAAATCACAAAGGTTGTCATGTTAGAGATTGACCAACAGATCAGTTTTCTCTATATTCTCTAAATTGCATATTGTCTGTTCACCGGAGCTCTTACTCTGGTTAACTCTAGGTTAATTGTGTTTCTTTTTCTAAGGAAATATGTCTTAACCATCTTGTTTTTCTGTTGTTTTAGCTGTAATTTTGATCTTATAGATAAAAATTTTTATAAGATCTTACTATAACCTTATCATGTCTTATAGACCCTATAGTTCCCTTGAAAGGGAACTATAATTTGGAACGCTTTTCTCATAAATAAACACAAACCAGAATTTACTTCAGATGATGACAAGATCTCAGATTGAGGTCTGCAGATAGCATCTCGAGTGTCCAAAATAGCTTTCTATGAATTCTACATCATTTAGATTCCAGTCTAATAATGGAGCACCCAGTCACATCAACGCCCAAGTCTATGCTGGGTGATGGCAGTGTTTGTGCAAGGTGGATGCCAGGTGACTGCACAATGAAGGTTTCTGAGTAGTTGAAATCTGTAAGTATTGAGTCAATCAGTACATCTGCACCACATTCATTTGGCAAATGGCTGCTTTATGCAGATGTTTCTAATACTGACCTACAATAATTCAGCCAAGGTAAGTGAGCACTAAATAAATATGCAATAAAGAAATTTGCTGCTTTCAATTTTAGCAATCAATAAAATAAGAAATATTTAATGTTGATTTTAACAAAGCCACTATGCTAGCTGGAATTTTAAGCAAAGAAAATAGCCTTTTTCACTTTTTTATGTCTTAGATAGGCACTTAAAGATTATTTGTTGGATAAATTGTGATTATTCTGAGCTAACTTCTTAATGGTTCTGCTTTATATGGTATACAAATTTAAGAGGCTCTTCTTACATTAGTAGGATTCATGTAAGTATGCATAAGCAGATCAAATATAAAACCAGATCTAAGAGTACATATTTCTGTCTTCAAACTTAGTATCACTGATCACATTGAATTATTAATTTGAATATTTAAATTTTTTTGGATTGATTGTTCTTGGAATTTTTAAAAAAAATTCTTTTGCTTTAAGTTCTGAGGTACATGTGAAGCTTGTGCAGGACTGTTATATAGGTATACACATGCCATGGTGGTTTGCTACCTCCACCCCACTGATCACCTGCATTAGGTATTTCTCCTAATGTTATCCCTCCCCAATCTCCCCACCCTCTACGTTCCCTCTCCTAGCTCCCCAACCCACAACAGATCCCACTGTGTGATGTTCCCCTCCCTGTGTCCATGTGTTCTCCTTGTTCAACTCCCACTTATGAGTGAGAACATGCAGTGTTTGGTTTTCTGTTCTTGTATCAGTTTGCTGAGAATGAGGGCTTCCAGATTCATCCATGTCCCTGCAAAGGACATAAACTCATCCTTTTTTATGGCTGCATAGTATTCAATGGTGTCTACGTGCCACATTTTCTTTATCCAGTCTATCATTGATGGGCATTTGGGTTGGTTCCAAGTCTTTGCTATTGCAAATAGTGCTACAATGAACCTACGTGTGAATGTGTTTTTATAAGAGAACAATTTATAATCGTTTGGGTATATACTAGTAATGGGATTGCTGGGTCAAATGGTATTTCTATTTCTAGATGCTTGAGAAATTGTCACACTGTCTACCACAATGGTTGAACTGCTTTACACTCTCATCAACAGTGCAAAAGCATTCCTATTTCTCCACATCCTCTCCAGCATCTGTTGTTTCCAGACTTTTTAATGATCACCATTCTAACTGGCATGAGATGGTATCTCAGTGTGGTTTTGATTTGCATTTCTCTAATGACCAGTGATGATAAGCATTAGAGTGAACCAGCAACCAACAGAATGGGAAAAATTTTTTGCAAGCTACCCATGAAACAAAGGGCTAATATCCAGAATCTACAAATAACTAAAACAAATGTATAAGAAAGAAACAAACACTGCCATCAAAAAGTGGGCAAAGGCTATGAATAGACACTTTTCGAAAGAAGACATTTATGTGGCCAACAAACATATGAAAAAATGTTCTTGGAATTTTACTGGGTTTCATAGCTGTATTTATGTTTTAAATTTAAAATACTTAGTTTTATTTATATTTAATATTATACCTAAAGTATTTTAGTCTAAGCATTTTTTCTTTAAATTATATCTAAATATTATTGATAAATGAAAGTTTTGCAAAAAAACTAACTAAAACAACAACCAAAGATTCCTCTCCTTTATTCAAAAGATCATGAAGAAGAAATCCCAACTAAAACAAAAATTCCTGAGAAATATTCCACCCATTCAAGCTGTAGTAACACTACTGTTAGCCAGATAAAATATGCATTTTTGAAAGTAAACATTTTATTTGGTGATTTCCCAATGCCATAAGAGTAGGTGATAGAAGCCAGTGATTCATTTTTACTGCTTATTTTCAAATGAAAGCTGTAATCTTCATGTCTTATTTTAGAGAAGTAATGAAATCTTGCATTATGAAATATATCCATATAACTGCTACACCATATTCTTAGAAATGTTCTTATTATAAGCAGAAATTCTTACTTGATTTTCTTGTCTGCCTTTGGTTATGTTTTCAAAATGTGTGTCTTGTGAGGATGACGCAATAGGAATACTAATATTACTACCAGTAATAACACTAATGAAATAGAGCTGCTAAAGCCTTAGGGTTTTGTAGGGTCAAAAATCTTATAAAATGCTTTCTCTTATATTAATTCTCACAATGGTGTTTTGAAGAAGGCCTATGGCTCAATTTATAGATAAAAAGAATTGAGGCAAAGAACCCTTCCAAAGTGTTGCAATTACAGGGGTGAGCCACCACATCCAACTAAATTATTTTCTTACAGAATTAAACCTGAGTCTATCACTCCCCTACTCATTAAAGAGACTCTGCTAGCATTAACTGATTGAAGGGTAGAATATCACAGGCCTGACATCTGTCTTCATCCTCACCTTGCAGCCATCTTACATTATAATCACTGCAAGTTGCATAGGGTGAAGGACAAATAACCCTAGACTATCCCAGTAGGTGGGCAATAGGTGATTATAGCATTGAAGTATGATGGTATTGTGAAAATATCCAAGGTCATGGTGTTAGTGAGTAATTTAACAAAGGAGAATTTATCTTGACAACTTCTAACAATTATCGCCTCTTCTTTCTCTCTAGTTGCCCCAAACCATTCTAACAGCTTTCCCTCCTTCCTGCCCCAAACCATTCTAACAGCTTTCCCTCCTTCCTGCCCCAAACCATTCTAACAGCTTTCCCTCCTTCCTGCCCCAGCTTCTCTCCAGATGATACTTCATGAAGCTACAAGAATTCCTTCCTTCCTTTCTTCCTTCCTTCTTCTGTGTGTGTGTGTGTGTCTGTTTTCCAGGCTGGAATGCAGTGGTGGAATCTTGGCTCACTGCAGCCTCAACTTCCTGTGCTCAGGTGTTCCTCCATCTCAGTCTTCTGAATAGTTAGGGCTACAGGCACACACCATCATGTTCAGCTAATTTTTTGCATTTTTTGTAGAGACAGGGTCTTGTCATGTTGCTCAGGCTGGTCTTGAACTCCTGGACTAAAGTGATCTACCCACCTCAGCCTCCCAAAGTGTTGCAATTACAGGGGTGAGCCACCACATCCAACTAAATTATTTTCTTATAGAATTAAACCTGAGTCTATCACTCCCCTACTCATTAAAGAAACTCTGCTAGCATTAATTGACTGAGGGGTAGAATATCACAGGCCTGACGTCTGTCTTTATCCTCACCTTGTAGCCATTTTACATTGCAATCACTGCAAGTTGAATAGGATAAAGGACAAATAACCCTAGACTATCCCAGTAGGTGGGCAATAGGCGATTATAGCATTGAAGTATGATGGTATTGTGAAAATTACTTGCAATCAATTTCACATATTGTTGTACTATCTCATGCAGTTCTTTTTGCTCTTACATAAATTCCTATTTGCTTATTTAAGGTCCCCTTGTGAAGAGACTTGCTGTGATTAGGAGCTAATCATGCTTCAGATATTTCAGTCACGACATGCTTAGGCCAAGAACAGGACACACTGCCATTGCTATGGAAAGCACCAGGTACTTTTATTTTTCTGTGTCTGGAATGTCCTCCTTGCCTGACAAACTTATACTTAAATTTTACCTCAACTGTGTTTTGCTGTCTTGCTAACTTTCTTAGGCAAGTTTAGGGTGTTTATCTCATCCTCTTGTCTAGCATTCTGTCCATACCCAGAAGATTAACCATCTCCTGCTTGCAATGTTTTCAGAAAGCCTATGCATGCAAGAAAGGGAAACCTATAATTCTATCACTTATTTAAAAAGTAGTATCATTTTGGCTTTACACACTGCAAGTTTTTTTAGGGTCTAGTTGTTTTTCTCTCTCTCTTTTTTTTTTCTTTTTTTTTTTTTTTAAGAATTCAGTAATCCTACTGTACATATAAGTGCCTTCTGCTTCCTTTCATTATTTCATGTCTTTGAAACTATCAGTTTTAATGCATGCATACTGTTCAATTATGTATCACCGATTAAAACTTCTCAAATCTTTCAAAATATGTCATTTTTAAATTTCTTATTTAATCATATATGTTTGCAGCTCCAGTTCTGTCACTGAGCTTGGCATGTTAAATATTCAGTAAATGAGTGGTTAAAAAAAATCTTCTGGCATCTGGAAACTGATACGATTTCCCTGTTAGATTACTATTTTGATGATACTCTCAAATACTCAATATTAGCTGAAATTTTATTAGGCAGTGGGAAATGAAACGAGAAAGAACAAATATCCAGAAAAACTCTCTGGATATTTTAGTTTGGAAACATGCAAGATTACAATTTCTGTGGTTATCATGACCATTCCAGATAGACAATTGTGTGTTTGTAAGTGTTGCTCTTCCCTGAAATATTTCATTTGACTCTATCAATAGCAAAAATTATTTATCAATGCCACCAATGGAATAGAAAGAAGAAGCTGTAAGCATCTTTTACAAAATATCTAATGAGTTATGCTCGTATAGATATCAAGTATGTGACATTCAAATATTTTTTAAAATATTAAATTAATAGTAAACTGAAAAGGTTTACTCCTTTAGAAAGGGGAGAACTGTCTTGTGGCTCAAGGGAATGCTACAGAATGAATAAATGAGAGTTAATTATTGAAAGTGTTGCCTAAGTTTTTGGTCTTTTTAACCAACATCAGGAATTGCTTCACCCATCAGTAGAAGATGAGAGTGGGGAACAGGATAACAAGTGAGTGGGTGAAACGCTTTCCATTTGGCCACATATATATACGAATGATCAGTGAAGCTAGCTGATACAGTTTGGCTATGTCCACACCTAGAATCTCATCTTGAATTGTAATAATCCCCATGTGTCAAGGGAGAGACCAGGTGGAGATAATTGAATCACAGTGGCAGTTTTCCTCATGCTGTTCTCGTGAAACGGAGTGAGTTCTCACAAGAACTGATGGCTTTATATGGGGCTTCTCCTTTTAATTGGCTCTCATTCTCTCTCCAGCTACCATCTGAAGAAGGATGTGTTTGCTTTCCCTTCTGCCATGGTTGTAAGTCTCCTGAGGCCTCCCCAGACATGTAAAACTGTGAGTCAATTAAACATCTTTTCTTTATAAATTACCCAGTCTCAGGCATGTTTTTATTAGCAGCATGAGAACAGACTAATACACTAGCTGACTCTGATAAGTAATTGCTTGCTAAAATAAATGATGTATTTGGAAAACTGTTGACATTGGTATTTTTACACATTGCCCTTTATCACATAAGAAACATAATGTGGGAATAGTCTGATATAGAGGAAGAAACAAGAAATTTGGATTCAGACATGGGTTCAAATTTCATTTCCATTTTTTATGACTTCAGAGATATTAGACAAGTTACTTAACCTCTTTGATCTTTAAGTTTCCCATCTATAAAATTGCCAAGTTGATATAAAAGTAAAAAGAGGCTGGCACACAGTAGACATTCAGCAAGTGAGATCTATCATTATCATCATCTTATTGTCTTACATATTGGTATACAAAAAAAGAAAAACTTGGGTTTTGTTTGAAATAAAAAGCAATTTACATG
This sequence comes from Plecturocebus donacophilus, assembly GCA_004027715.1. Classification (NCBI taxonomy): domain Eukaryota; kingdom Metazoa; phylum Chordata; class Mammalia; order Primates; family Pitheciidae; genus Plecturocebus; species Plecturocebus donacophilus. The sequence continues at coordinate 43,549 of PVKP010010873.1, forward strand.
AGACACATACAGGGAAGAACAGGTTATCACACGACTACTGGATTTTTTTTTATATAATCAGGAACCTAGTTTATCTGATATTGCTTTAAATCCATGAACCTCTCTATTTTTGGGCACAAGCCACCTGAAGGACATGTGAAAACTTCCAATGCCAAAACCCATTATTGGCTGAGTCAGTAAATTTTGAGTTTCTGGTTCACAAAAATAGGAATCTCCAGAATGACACCTTTAGTTACATAAAATTGGGTGCAGTATCTGCTTTGTAATTCTACCTTTGAATTATTCCATGTGAAGGCTCTAATCTGAGTCCAGTAAAGACCTCTAGCAAATGAGATCTACCAACCAAAGAGCATAACTGTGCTCAGATTCCCCTTTATACTTAAAACGTTTTTCTTCCCAAAGATATCAGTAGAAAGAGCTTGCTTACTCAAGAGAGAACAGCAAGCTCACAAATAAAGACTCTTCCTCTATGCCCTGTTCTTTGATCTGGACAGGATACTAATGAACATATGGAAACATCAAACGCTTTTGGAAGCCTGGAAAGACATGTTAATGAAAATGGGAGGGATAAAAAGGGAGGTTGTGAAAAGAAAAGAGAGGAGGTGAATAAAGTATTTAATTAAAATATATAAGAAGACTAAGTTTGAGGCTCGTAAGATAGATATAAATTAACTTTGTACCCAAAATGGGATTTAGACAAAGTAAAATCAAAGTAATTTGGCTGGGATTTGTTTAGTCCTATGTGAGTGTGACCGATTCAGAAGAATGGTTCTTTAAGTTCTGTCAAAGCAAATGCAATATCTCTTTAAGAACTCTCATTTCCTTTTGTAAATTGGGCTCTGCTGACAACTATCTTTCCTAATACATTTATACCAAGAAAGAAGTTCGCTAGCTGGGATACATTGGAAGGTACTGAACATTGATGGATGAATCCTCTGTTTAATCAAGTCCCCTTTTCCTGAAGAATGCTTTCTCTCAGATTTTAGTGAACATTGATACCACCCCATCTTCCCCATAGCTTTTCCCCAGAATAAGTAAGGGTGCCATTTTCACTATTATTCTTAGAGTAATAGAGTTTTGCTGTTGTCTTAAATCAAAACTTCTATTTGTGAGCAGACAAACTCTTTTTACATCAGCCTATCTATGAAGATGCCTTTCTCTATTCCATGACTGAACTAAGTGAGCTCAAGGGTTTTAAAGTAACCTATCCAGTGTGCAGTGACATGCTATTGGTGAGTAGAAAGTGGCAAATGGAGGCCTTCAAAATCCAAGTCCATATTCTCATGAACTCATTGAATCAATTCCCAAGTCATCTGGGAAGGCCACAGACAGTTGTGGCAAAGGGTGCAAGCAGGTAGACATTCATGCTAGGAAACTGGCAGATAAGATGCACAAGAAAAACCTCAGCAGCAGCAAATGTTTTATGGTCTAAATTGATATAGACAGCAAAAAGGAAGGTAGTCAGTTTGAGAACATGAGATCAAGAATATAGAAACAAGATGGTAGAGTGAGGGCAAGGTCACCTGGAACAAGTAGAATATAAACAACAGAGAAGATAGCCTTTGATAATACTTCATTTTTGTCTCAGACATGCATGCAATGAGATAAGATTGCTATGGTCTGAATATCTGGATCTCTCCAAAATTCATATGTTGAAGTCCTGACCCCCAGGTGATGGCATTAGGGGGTGGGGCCTTTCGGGAGGTGATTAGGTCATGGGTATGGAGCCCTTGTGAATGGGATTAATTCCCTTATACAATAGGACCCAGGGAGTTCTTGTAACTCTTCCACCATGTGAGATACAGTGAGGAGATGCCATCTATGAACAAGAAGGGGAACCCTCACCAGACACCAGACCTGCTAGAGCCTCAACCTTGGACTTCCGGGACTCCAGAACCATGAGAAATGAATTTCTGTTGTTTATAAGCTACGATGTCTATGATATTTTATTATAGCCAGCAGCCTGAATGGACTAAGACAAAGATTTTATCTATTCTATAACGTGAATGACTGTCAAGTAGAGTCTTAGCAGTTAAAATGATTTTGACTATTCCACAGATACCTGAATGTAGTCATCATTTATCCTACATTGTATTCAAGTTTGAACTCTCTATTGAGGGCCATATTTCACAAACATCAACAATTTTTTACCCCTCCTGGAAATTTCCACAAGAAGTAAAAACTAAAAAGGGAAAAAGTAGAGATGGGAGTGCTAGGTAATGAGCTAGGATTACTCATCAGATAGGGGACTGTCTGAATTCCCATTGTGTGATCAAATTCTTTTTCTGAAGCACTGGGACATGGCCCTTGTTAAGGTCAAATTTACTATATAACCATCTATAATATGTACCAGACATCTTTGGATTTGTTTAATTTATATAAAGCCCTCTCTCTTGTACAGAACACAGGGGCTCCGGGACCTGTGGCAAAAGACAGAAATGAGCTTCAAGACCCTACTACAAAGTCAAGGACATTATCTGCTTTAATGACAATCACCTTGCAGAGTCTATAATGAGTACTGTATGATCAGGGAGCTGAAATTTCTATTCAAAATAGCTGCCTGTAGATAACCTATTATACATTAATGTGAAAATTACTTTCTACATCCAACAATAGTTACTTTGATTTAGAAAATGACTAATTTCTGCTCTCAGTAACCAGACATGCTTGAAGGACGACCTCCCTCCCAGTAGACTTCTGATGGACAGACCATGGGCCATGGCCTGACAGTGCCTCCATATGGTCACCTGGATTCACACCGACCCTGAATAGGTCAAACTGAAGTCTTAGAGGCTTAGGAAAATAGCATATTAAATGTTTATTCATAGTTTTTATTCGAAAGATCTCTATTAAAATAAATAAAATTGAGACACAAGGGATGAGGAATACCTGTTTTCCTAAATTCACTGTGATATAAAAAGAATATTCCAACGTCTTTTAATTCAGAGAACTCTTGTTGGTGAAATGTTCCTTTCAAAGATGATCAAACAGGTGGTGGGATTTAGAACACAATACTGTAAAATATGACACTTTGCCATCTTGAATTTTTTAAATTTAAGGAATTTGAGAAAGGGCAAGTATGGAGAGGATTCTCTGATCTTCTCCCGTGAGCAGATCACGCATGTCGGGAAGCATGTTGTGAAAGCAAACTCTGTCTTCTTCCTTTTAGAATCCTCCTCCCTGGAAAGTTCACCTTCATCAGTTGCATGCATTGCAGACTTGTTTGAACTCTTGGACCCTAAAATGAAGATGAGGCTGAGTGCAGTTGCTCATGCCTGTAATTCCTGCACTTTAGGAGGCCACGGCAGGTGGACCACCTGAGGTCAGGAGTTTGAGACCAGCCTGGCCAATATGGTGAAACCTTGTCTCTACTAAAAACACAAAATTTAGCCGGGTGTAGTAATGCACCCCCGTAGTTCTTGCTACTCAGGGGACTGGAGCAGGAGAATCGCTTGAACCCAAGAGGTGGAGGTTGCAGTGAGCCGAGATTATGCCACTGCACTCCAGCGTGGGTGACAAAGCAGGACTGTCTCAAAACAGACAAACAAACAAATAAACAGCAATAAAAAAGCAAAGAAAAAAGAAAAAGGAAAGAAAAGATGAAGATGATTGTTTTATTGGAGCAAAAACTACTGTTGAATTAGGGGTTAATACCACTTTCAGCCCAGCTTTTCTTCTAGTGACTTCTTTGTTACTTGATGGTGAGCATGAGTTAAATGAATCTTAACAAGACTCCTTTAAATGTTACATTTTTCGAGAGTCCAAAAGCTAAAAGTACATATTCCTTCTATTGCGAATGCTGACCATGGTTTAGTTCTCTTGCCGTGACCCTTTGAATATGAGATAGGAATGGTATGTTTAAGGAGATAAAACAACTAGAATGTGATATTTTACTCACTACCCCTGATTAACAAAGTACACGGAACGGTGTCTCTTAACTTTCTATACATTAATCCCAAGAAAGTAAAAAGATATATTATGAATCAACCTGTTATGTGATGTGTGCTTTTCTCAGCGATAATCTTTCATATCCAAGGCATATCTTCTCTCTCAGATTAGAGGGAAAATGCCTCACTCCTAATTTCTTGACTTTTTCCTCGCTATTGAGGGTAACAGATGATAATTCCTCATTATTAAAAATAAAGATGAGTTTCCTAAACTCTTTAGGAATCAAGCTATTGCTATAAAATTACCTAGAAGACTATTTTCAAGCTCAAAAGTAAATGGAGCTCTGTTATAAAGGGTTAGTTTCTGAACACTATTTGAATTGAATTTGAACACTATTTTCCTTCATAATGGGTGTGGATGGGAATAAAACCAACTTCTTATAGTAACCTCAAACATCCCAGGAATGCAGACCGACCCTTCCCAAACACAGGGTGGCCAGCAGGGTGCCTGACCATGTGTGGGATGAAGATTCTTTACTTACTTCCCCAGAGGATATGAAATGAATGGTTCAGAGGATTCTATTTTCAAGGGTTTTGTTTGGCTCATTTCAGGGAACTCCCTTGTACAATAATGATGGCATCTTTCCAAAAAATATTCATGTTAAGATAAGTTTATAATATCTTATCGCAGGAAGCTATTTACATTTCCTATATTGTAAAAACTGTCTGTTCAATTTAAGTGCTCCTATGTTGTCTATCGGTGGGAAAAATTTTGAAACACTAGAAAAAAATTAGAAATGGCACAGCTTTTGGATAAGTAGGGCCTTAAAAATCCACGAAAACCCTGGATTTGAGTTCTGTCTGCATAACTAACCAGCTGTATAATCCTCAATAAATCATAATCTCTTGACATTTCAGTATCTGATTTAAAAATGGGAATAAAGCATACTAAGTAGATGCTATAAGTATTCAGTAATAGTATGCTAAAGAATCTATAATCTTTGGTCACAGTATGCTCAAAACATCTCAATTACTATTTTTCTATCTTAATAGTTGTGAATTCATATTTTATTAACCCATAAGTATGGATTTGGTTGAACACAGTGGCTCATGCCTGTTATTCCAGCACTTTGGGAGACTGAGGCAGGAAGATTGCTTGAGGCCAGGAGTTCAAGACCAGCCTGGACAACATGGTACGACCCTGTTTCTACAAAAACTTAAAAAATTAGGTGAATGTGGTGGTGCATGCCTGTAGTCCTAGCTACTCAGAGGGCTGAGGCAACAAGATTGCTTGAGCCCAGGAGTTTGAGGTTGCAGTGAGCTATGATTGCACCATTGCACTCCAGCCTGGGTGACATAGTGAGACCATGTCTCAAAAACAAAAAAAGTATGGTTTTATTTTTGACTAGCATTCTTTGACATATTAGTCATTTTAGATTTCTAAGAAAGTGATCAGGTAAGAAGGTACTGAAAATAATATTTCTTTAGAAAGTAATGTTTTCATTTCTAGGGTTAATACTGCACATTTATATTGGACATCTATGAATAAGTGCTAGAGTTATTAAGAAAGATTAGTACAAGCTTTGAAATTTAGATTCTTTCTGTTTCAAGGAGTATCTGAGCTCAAAATGTGATGCAACTTCTGTGCATTAATCCATTGCTTACTCCCACAGAAGCCTCCTATTATGCCTTGAAAACAGCTTGTCATCCATTTGGCAGAAATTTTATTCTTTGAGAACAACCAAATTCCAAATTGTGGAGGTGTTTTTTAAAACAGAAAGTTTTGTTTTATTCTTTTTTTTCCCTGTATTCCTAAGAGTAAAAGAAAATTCTACTCAAAAGTATTTAATGAGGATAAATTTTATATTAGATTTAGTCATATCTTTAAAACTTAACATTCAGAGTACATTGATTTACAATTTCTTTACAACAAAGAGATATTAGATACTGAATTCAAATTGAAAAATCCTTTTTCATGAGCCTGGCAACACGTTTCTCTTTGGGAATGGTTTTGGAATTCCACAGGGTTTTGTGCAATTCTAAATTTTAAATCTTTGGTAATAATATGTCACTCGTCTTAGTTTCCCTCCAATTATCCTTACTTTTACACTTAAGAATTAAAGAAGCAAACATAAATATAGCAGGATGGCTTGGAATAAATAAGAATACCTGGATACTAGATGACTTTTTAATTATTTTTTTCCTTGTAAACCAGGCACAAACCTGATCCATATGTAAGATCTGCAATTCTAACTTCTGAACTAAGGATAGTTCTATATTTTGGCTTTGATTGGTTAATTTCATACCTATGTTACCATCTTAGTGTATTCACTTATTTTGAAGCTGCTATGTAATTGTGGATTCTTTGAATAAGAACCACTGATTTTAAAACCCAAGTTAGGAAAATGGCTTAAGCTAAATGATTGAAGGAAAACATTTCAGAAATACTATTATTTTAAAGGAGAATGGAAAGTACACACATAAATCTCAGTCTTTTATTTTCATGAAGAATCACAGGTAGTTCAAATGCCTATGATAATAATATGTTTTGTCAATGCAGCATTTGTAATGGGACAAAAAAAATCTTTGAAAACAGAGTCCAAAAATCATTAAATATTAAGATAATTACATCATTAAATATTAAAATAAATATTTGGAAACCTGGTAATTACACACAAACACCACAATTTTTTTGCCATTCACTTCCTTCACACTTTATTTTACTAAGAAAAAAAATTTTTTCTGTCAGTTGCTGACCTATCCAAAGTAACATTCAATATTGAGTTGACTATTTTGATTTTTTGCCTCTCTATATAAATTTTAGAATCAGTTTAGCGTTATCCACAAAACAACTTGATGGAATTTTAATTGAGATTGCATTGAATCCATACATCAAGTTAGAAACAACTAATACCTTCACAATATTGTCTTCCTATCCATTAACAGTCAATATGTATTTGTTTAGTTTTTTCATTTCTTTAATCAGTTTTGTAGTTTTCCTCATATAGATCTTGCATATATTTTGTTAGCTTTATTCCTAAGTATTTTGTTTTTTAGGTGCTAATGTAAATTGTATTGTGTTTTTCTTTCTTTCTTTTTTTTTTTTTAATTTGTTCTGCTCAAGGTATTGTGTTTTTAATGTCAAATTCATTTGCTTATTGCTGGAATACAGGAAAGCAATTGACTTTTTGTGTATTAACCTTTTATCTTGCAACCTTGCTATAATATTAATAGCTTATTAGTTTCAAGAGTAATTGGTCAATTCTGTTAAACTTTCTACATAGACAATTATGTCATCTATAAACAAATATAAGTTTATTTTTTTTACAATCAATATGCTTTTTACTTCCTTTTCTTGTCTTATTGCATTAAATAAGACTTCTAGTACAATGTTGAAAAGGAGGGGTGAGGAGGAACGTTCTTGCCTTGTTCCTCATGTTAGTAGCAAGGTTTCTAGTATCTTACCATTCAGAATAATGATTTTCATAGATATTATTTATCAAGTGAGGAAGTTTTCCTCTATTTCTAGTTTACTGAGAGTTTCTAACATGAATAGGTGTTGGATTTTGTTAAATGCTTTATCTGCGTCTATTTATATGATTATGTGATTTGTTATCTTTATCCTGTTGGTATGATGATAACATTAATCAATTTTTGAATGTTAAGCCTACAGCCCCGCATACCTAAGATAAATCTTATTGGTCATGGTGTATAATTATTCTATATATTGTTGGCTTCAATTTGCTAATATTTTGTTGAGGATTTCTGCATTTACATTCATGAGAGATATTGGTCTGTAGTTTTCTTGTAATGTCTTTTTCTGGTTTTACTATTAGGGAAATGCTGGCCTCACAGATGAGTTAGGAATTATTTCCTCTGTTTTTGTCTTCTGAAAGAGATTAGAAAATTGGCATAGTTTCTTTCTTTAAATGTTTGGTAGAATTTACCAGTGAAACCATAGGGTCTGGTGCTTTATGTTTTGGGATTTAATTTTTTAAATAGATATAAGCTAACTGAGAGTTTTTATTTCTTCTTTGTGAGTTCTGGCAGATTATATCTTTCAAGGAATTTGTTTATTTCCTCTACAATATCAAATGTATGGGCATAAAGTTGTTCATAGTATCTCTTTATTATTATTTTAATAGGGTTAAATGGGGTCATGGAGTTCATAGTAGTGCCCTCTTTTTCATTTCTGGTATTTATAATTTGTGTCCTCACTCATTTTTAATAACTTAGCCTGGCTAGAGGCTTATCAATTTTATTGATCTTTACAAAGAACTAGTTTTTGTTTTTGTTGATTTTAAAAAATTGATTTTCTATTTTCAGTTTCATTGATTTCTGCTTTAACTTTTATTATTTCTTTTCTTATGCATACCTTGAAATAAATTTGCTCTTCTTTTTCCAGTTTCTCAGGTTAAAGTTTAGATAATTGATTTTAAATCTTTCTTCTTTTGTAACAGTGCATTCAATGCTATAAGTTTACCTCTAAGCACTGCTTTCACTGTATCACACAAATTTTAAGTTGTGCTTTCATTTTTGTTTAGTTCAAAATATTAAAAATTTTTTGGAATATTTCTTTTTTGACTTATATATTATTTAAAATATGTTGTTTAATCTCCAGATATTTTGGAATTTTTCAGCTGCGACCTTTTTGTTATTGATTTGTAGTTTAATTTCACTGTGGTGTGAGATCAGAAATTGAATAATTTCTATTTTTAAAAAATTTACTGAGGTGTGTTTTATGAGACCAAATTGTGGTCTCATGTGGTTTCATGTGAGCTTAAGAAGAATATGTAATCTACTGTTGTTGAATAAAGTAATCTATAGATGTCAATTATGCCCAATTAATTGATAGTATTGTTGAATTTAACTATGTTCTTACCGATTTTCTACTGCTGGATCTGTTTCTTTTCTGATCAAGAAATTTTGAAATACATGCCAAAATTCCTCATTCTGTCATATTTTGACAGTGTGGTATAGGTAAACACATGTCCAGGATCATTATATCTTCCTGGAGAAATGACCCCTTTATCATTGTGTAATGCCCTTCTTTTTTTGAGATGAAGTTTTCCTCTTTTGCTCAGGCTGGAGTGTAATGGCACGATCTCGGCTCACTGCAACCTTTGCCTCCTAGGTTCAAGTGATTCTCCTGCCTCAGCCTCCTCGAGTTCAAGACCAGCCTGACCAACATGAAGAAACCCTGTCTCTACTAAAAATACAACATTAGTCGGGAGTGGTAATGCTCTTCTTTTTCTTAATCCATGATCACTTTCCTTGCTCTGAAGTCTGCTCTATCTGAAATACTGACTCCACTTTCTTTTGATTAGTGTTAGTATGGTTTATCTGTCTCCATCCATTTACTTTTAATCTATATGTGTCTTTATAACTAAAGTGTGTTTCTTATTGACAACGTCTAGCTGGGTCCTGCTTTTGATTTAATGTGACCATCTTTGTTTTCTAATTGGTGCATTTAGACCACTGATGTTTAAAGTGACTATTAATATGGTGGGATTCATATCTAACATATTTGTTACTGTTTTTAATTTATTACTCTAATTGCTTGTTCCTGTTTTTGTCTTCCAATGTTTCTTGATCTGTTGGTCCTGCTGTAACAGGATACCACAGACTGGGCAATTAATAATGAATAGGAATCTATTGGCTTGCAATTACAAAGGCTGATATTGTCTAATACCAAGGTACCAGCAGTTTAGTATCTGCTAAGGGCCTGATCTCTGCTCCCAAAATGACACCTTGAATGCAGAAGTTCTCAGAGAGGAAAACATTGTTCTTTGTACAGTAGAAAAGCAGAAGAGTTTTGAAACTTTCAATAAAAGGATTTTGAAAATCCTTTTATTAAGACATTAAACCCACCCATAGGAGTGGTGCCTTCATGGAGTAATCACCTCTAAAATGTCTCACTTCCTAATACCATTACGTGGACAATTAAATCTCTATGTAAGTTTTAGAGGGGGACAAACATTCAATCTATAGCACATGATTTTTTCTGTCTTATCATTTTAATTGTGCATTTTATATGATTTTATTTTTTCTCCTTTCCTAGATCATTAGTTATACTTTTTTAAAAGTAATTTTCCTAAAGTTTGCCATACATATTTATAACTAATTCAAATCTACTTTAAATAAGACTATAGCATTTTTATGGGTAGTATGAGTACCTTATAATAACAAAATAATCTTAATTCTTTCCTCCCATCCTTTGTATGATTGTTGTATTTTATTTAATTTAGTTTCTGACCTATATAATTTTTCTTCTCGCTAAAAACTTCTTAACATTTCTTGCATGGTAGGTCTATTGGAAACACATTCCTTCAATTTTTGTTTGTCTGAGGAAGTTTTTATTTCTCCTTCACTTTTGAAGGTAATTTCACAGGGTTCTAATTTGGTTACTTTTTTTCTCCTAAACACTTTAAATATTTCACTCCAGTTTCTTTTTTCTTGTATGGTTTCTAAGGAGAAGGTGGATGTAATTCTTATCTTTCCTTCTCTGTGGGTAAGTTTTCTTTTCCTCTGGCTTCTTCTGAGATTTTTTCTTTATCTTTTATTTTCTATAGTTTTAAAATGATATACCTAAGTGTAGTTTTTTTTTTTTTGGTGGTGGGGGGGTGATATTTATCTTGCTCAGTGTTCTCAGAGCTTCCTGGATTGGTGGTTTAGTGTCTGATATTAATTTGGGGAACTTTTCAGTCATTATTGTTCCAAATATTTATTGTCCCTTTCTCTCTTTCTTCTTCTTCTGGTATTTGAATTACAAATATGTTACACTTTTTGTAGTTGTCCTAGCCTTGGATATTCTGTCCTGCTCTTGTCAGTTTTTCTTTTCTTTGATTTTTAGTTTTGGAGGTTTCTACTGAGATATCCACAAGCTCAAATATTTTTTCATGGCCATTTCTACTCTACTAATAAGCCCATCAAATATATTCTTCAGTTCTATTACAGTATGATGGATCACTAATATTTCTTTTTGGTCCGTTTTTAGAATTTTCCATGTCTCTGCTTACATCATCTGTCTGTCCCTGCATACTATTTAATTTGTCCATTAGATTCCTTAGCATATTGTTTATTGTTGTTTAAAATTACTGTTCTGGTCATTCTAACATCCTGGCCATATCTGAGTCTGGTTCTAATACTTGCTCTGTCTCTTCAAATTATACTTTTTGCCTTTTAGGATGGCTTGTACTTTTTCTTGATAGTCGGACACAGTGGATAGAGTTAAAGAAACTACTGTGAACAGGACTTTAGTAATATGATGGAAAGCTGTGAAGGGAGTGGAACTGTCCTCTCATGAATAGGTTTCTGTCTTTACTGAGCTTTTACCTGGACTGCGAACTTCACAAGGGCTTTTCAGTTCCCTTCCCTTTCACATGAGGCATGATGGCTGGACTGGGCTGGAGGTGGGTTTCTCTTTTCCCATGTGAAACCTAGAAGGGACTAGGGTTGGGTGTTTCTCTTCTACCAGGTTACTTAAGCTCTGAGAAAACCACATTCAGTTAGGCTTTCGTTAAATAGCTTCTACTTCTCTGTTAAGTAGAACAGAATGCTCTGGTGTATTTGGAGGTGGTATATTTTCTCCTCCCCTTGCTGGAAGAATGAGGTTTTTCTTCATTATTTACTGAGAGAACCCGATAGGACACCAGAAGGCAAAAAGTCACAACATTGTGGGGACGTCACAATGATTGGGTCCCCCCTAGAGATTTGATCCATCAGACTTGTCCACACTGAGCCTTCAGCAATCCATAAATTACAGTTCAGGCTTTCCTACTGGTTTCCAAGGTGGTTTCTGCTCTGGTAAGATGTGCTTCTCTATATCCACTTGTCTATTTCTCCAACTGTAGGAGTAGCGATTTGCTCTTTGACCTCACTTTGCTTACCGACCTGACAAGAGTTGTTGATTTTTTCAGTTTGTTTAGATTTTTAATTGTTCTGAGCTTGTTACCTGCTGTTGAATTAAATACTAGACACCCCTGACAAGTTTCATTTTTAATGAACTTTATTAAGCAATGTCTTCAGTGAGGAATTAGAAATATGTGTACAATTTAGTATCATTTGATACCGTAATGAGAGGAGGGGAGGGGCTGGCTACTCAGCTTCCTCCCCATTCCGATTCCCAAGGTCCTTGGCCTCTCTCACCCCGAAGAACGGGGAAAAGGGCCTCGGAGGCACGGTGAGCTTACTGTTCGAATCAATATCATGGACCCAAATAATTTTGCAGAACAGTGATTTATTAGGCAGGGAGAGAGACGGAGAGATACAGAGAGCTCCCATGCTGCTGTGAGAGGGGATCAGAGAAGGACCCGTCTAGGGAGGCAGCAGTGGGATTACCGGGACTTCTCTGCTTAGCCCCTCTGAGAACGCCACAGTCCCGGATGCGGCTGTGGATGGCGGCCTCGGGCGGAAACTCCTGCCTTTCAAACCACGCCCCGCCCCTCGTGGACCCGGAAGAGAAGTTCTTTTTTCTTTAGCACAGTCCCTCAATACTCCCACGCACCTTCAGATTTCTAATTAAGAAGGGCAAGATCGTATCACAAACCATACCTCCTTCATTCTTCTTTCTAACGCACCTTTTCATATTCTTCCAAAACAACCACACTCCCCTCTCTCCTGGATAACCCCCTCCACGGCCATCAGGAACAAAGAAAATGCAGTGTAGGTTTCTCCTCTTACTAATGCTATTGCTATCAAAGAATAGCACCAAAAATTCTGAAAATTCTGTTTCCTTCACTTTGTTACTCCTTGGCATTTTATGTTTAAAGGCAAGTCTTGCTAGGCCCTGCAGCTCTCACCTGTAATCCCAGCACTTTGAGAGGCCAAGGAAGGCAGATTACATGAAGTCAAAAGTTCGAAACCAGCCCGACCAACATGGCGAAATCCTGTCTCTACCAAAAAATACAAAAAGAAAAAAAAAGAAAAGAAAAGTCATCTGGGGCTGGTGGAGTGCGCCTGTAATCTCAGCTACTCTTTTATTTTATTTACAAAGTTTACTTACACATTTTATTTTATTTATAAATCTTACTTAAAAATTTCATATTATTTAACAAAAAATTTAGAGGTAATACTATAGGATTCCAGAAGTTTTTTTTGAAGTTGTGATTTAAGAAAGGAGTTCCTAACCCCATTAGAGGAATTCAGGGTTTGTAAAATATGCTGGAGATGTCCTTCCATTTCTATACCCATATACCCAGAATATGTTTAGCGTGTGACACTTGGGAATACTCAAATGTTAGTGTGTTTCAAACCTGAATTTGCGTTGACCAGTCCAACAGGACTACACTGTCTGTTCTGTTAAATTTGTAAAACCAGCTCACAAGGGATATAGGAAGGGCACCTGGAGTTCACCCTGGAAAATCCTGTGGCACCAGTTTATTAAAAAGATGATTTCTTTCTCTGTTTGCTTAACTCTACAATTCTGCCTAAGCCATATGCAGTCCCCTAAAACCATCCATTTTATAGGGATATTAAGTTCCAGAGGGAGGCTGATCTGAAAACAGATGCAGGTCCTCACAGGGTCTGGGCAAAAAGACATGATGCCCATGTCACATTCTTAGACATTTTTCCTTGGACATAGCAGTTCAGAGATTTTCCCTCCAAGAGCTAACCTTGGGTTCAGTGCAAAGTTATATATATTTAAGGCTGGCAACCTAGGGGTCACATGTACCAGATTCAGGCTTGGGGTCCAAGTCTTTACTCAGTTTTGGGTGAATAGTTAATTGAGGTAACAGCAGAATAAGTTTACATATGAGTATCTTCTCCTAGGGAAATGGAAATATTTACCGACTAGTAGTACAAATGAAATGAATTTTTTGGTTGATTTATATCTCAACATAGAAAAAATTAAACCTGTTCTCTCAGAAGCAGAACTTGGGGGAAAGGGATAACCCACCGTTCCCACTGGCATGACCACAACCAAAGTTCTTTCTTATTCCCTTTTCTGCCTATACTATTCATTTGGTATTTACCATATTTTTTTCTTATCATTTAACTTCTCAATCTTTTGTTTCTTCAACTTTATCGGGAATGAGTGAAGAGCAAGATTCATTTGGTATTCTATCTTCCTGTGGTGAGAAAACTTCATTCTCGAAATGTCAAAACCAAGTAAACAAAGGTGCTTTAGTTACTTACTCATTTTGTAGACATAACAGATAAACTGAAGCCCAGAGTTCAAAATTTTCCCACCCTTCCTAAGGGCGTATATGAAAGAAGCTTAGCAAAATGTCATCACTCAGTTTCTGGAATTAAAACAACTGAGCTGTTTGCCACACCCCACAACTTGGCATGCAATCAGGAATTCAGGAATGTCAGGCTCCACTCAAATTAAGATGATGCAAAACAATTGCATTAGATGGTGAGGAGGTCTGCCCTCCTCCTACTCAAAATGCCTGGGAAACAGGAAATACAAGTTCAATTTAAATGGCCTTTCTGTAGTAGAAAAGTAATTGCCTCATGCCAGAGATAAGTAAATAAGTATTATTGATGATTCTACAATTAAAGGAGACTTGTCTTTTGTTATTATGACAGTCATTTGGCTGCCACCTTGCAAATCAACACAAGTTAATAGATTGACAATGACTGACGATTACAGTGAAAAAAACTTGGTTTTGCTTCTTACTAAGGGGGGAAAAGAAGCCAAGACATGTCCAGGTGGAAGCAGTTCAGAGTTCTCTAAGAGGCAAATACAAGTTATCTACAATAGAGGGCATTTTAGTCAAAGGTGGAGATTGTGTTGAGTATAAAGATAACAAGTTATTAGGATAAGAAACTTTAGTACCCACTTGTATTTTGAGCTGGTCTGGTGTCCTATTTGCAGGTAATTTCCCACCTTGGATAATTCTTTCGTAAAGCAGTATCTTATTTCCCACTACAAAGTGCAAAGAGAAAAAGGAACAGCCCGGCAGCCAAGCAGTTACAATGATTTAGTTTACTCAACTGGGTTTTCCATACATGGCTTGGAACCTCTACTTTGTGGTGTGTGGAAGAATGATAGCAATTCATTCTTAACAGCAGTGCCCACATCTGGGCCAGATGAGATGCTAAGAGATGCTGCTTCAGAAAAGCCTTCTATTAATATAGAGAGCTCTTGATATCCTTAAAGTATATGTATTTAAACTAGCCACAGTATGTTTTTGTTGCTTATTGCAAAACAATGTCTTAATTAATACAGAAATCAAAGCAGATAGACACAAACAAAATATTCCTGGGGGAATATGGAGAAAATGGGACTGATTATCTTGTCTGAATCCATCTGGTTAAAGTTCCCTAATATTGTGGTTTTGGAATTCAGCAATTCATAACAAAGACTTGTGAAAACAGCTCATTAAGTCATCTTGTGTACTGCTACTTATGTCGTCCTATGTACCCTTGGGAACAAGGTCCGGGAGACAGCATTGTCACCACCAAAGTATGACAGCAAAAATAGAAGCCCTGCATGGTGGTATGGCTCCTTCTAGTAGAGTTAGATGGTGTAAGAAAAGGAACTATATAACCCAAATATCTAAATTCAAGAACCGTAAATCAGATCTATAGGTAGTTTTTGCCCATCTTCCACAAAGCATCGCCTACCCTCAAAAGCAGATTTCCTTTTCTCGTCTGAGAGTTCTTTCTCCATTGCTTGAGGATTATTTTGTTACCACCTCACCATAGTGATTTCCTTAAAGAAACAGTCCATTACCCACACGTCTCTCCTTATCCCTACTTTGTCCATACCTGTCACTAGAATTAGGTGTCAGTATAACAAAAGGAATAAACTACAAATAAGAACTTGCAAGTTGAGCTGATGTCATATACATAAAAAGGATCAAAGACTTGCCAATTTATACTGGAAAAAATCTGGAGGGTGTGTGTATGAACAGATTTTAGGGTGCTCATACAAGGCTGAAACATTTTTAGATCACTAATACCAGTTGCTAGGATAAAATTCTCCTGCCGTACTGTGAGCGCTGGTACTCATACAACTTTGTTAAAACCTCCCCATGTGTGTTCTGAAGAAGCTAATGCAGTTAATCATCATCTCCAAGGGACTATATAAAGAAACACATTTGGAAAATTATAATTTTAATGGATTTATGCAATTCTGGACATTTTATCAACTGTTCTTTTTTCGTTTCCTCTATCTCCTTCCCTTAGCTGCCTATACTTTTTTTTTCTTTTCCATCACAACTATCTGTGATATAGTCAGTCTGATTAGGTCATGAGAAAAGATCAAGGAATTCTTAAATGTGCCTTTTAGAATTCTTCCATTTTACTGTCTGAAACTGAAGTCTTTTCTCCTACTTATAGGAAGAGAGAGCTGAGAATGAAAATGTCAAAATTGGTTTTCACATACTCGTTAAACACTTTTCATCTTGACTTCTCATTACAACTCACTTTTCTTTTGTAACAAATTATTTTTGTTCCCTCCCAACTAGATGTTACCCTGAGCAATGTTACCCTAACATTCATACCTTTTGTAAATTGCCCTGAATCATAATTGTCTGGCAACTGTTTTATAAAATCAGCAGTATTTTTTCCCACAGATTTAAATAATAGTTGTTTAAATAGTTTTGTGCCAATAACTGTTTTCATGAAAGGAAAAAAATCATTGGCCTGAAATCCACAAAGGGATATAAGATGACATAACTATATTGCTTTTATTTACTCAGGGAGGAAAAGAATAAACTTTCATGTTCTTTAAGGATTAGAATGAAAGCAACAGTAGGGTGAAAGTATGGCAAGAAACCTCGGAGGGTCAAAAGAATATAACCTTCTGGAAAGTCTTAAAACAGTTATACATAATAAATGGGTTATAAGTGGCTACTATCCATTTGGTTTTAAACAAAATGCAAAGGCAGTATTAAAATACCACTCTAAAATCTATGTTAGATGCATCCAGATATTTACATGGAATGTTACAAATAACTGTTGGAAACTTACTCCTTCCTTGGAGGGTGTAAGAATTAGTCAGGGTTCTCCAGGGAAATGGAACACACACACACATCCACACTCGCACATCCACATAGACACACAGACACAAACATATGAGAGAGACAGAGACGGAGATAGATAGATAGATATAGATAGCTAGATAGCTAGATAGATAGCTATTTTAAAGAATTGACTCAATCGTCGGGACTGGCAAGCCTGAAATCCATGGGGCTGGTAGAAAAACTGGACTCAGATTTCAGGTAAGAGTTGATATTGCAGTCTTGAGTCTGAAGGCTGAAAACTTAGGCAGAATTTCCATATTGCAGTCTGGAGACAGAATTCCTTTTACTCTGGGAAACCTCAGTCTCTACTCTGAAGGCCTTCAACTGATTGGATGAAGCCCACTCACATTATGGAGTGTAATCTGCTTTACTTAAAGTCAGCCAATTGTAGATGTTAATCACATCTGAAAAATATTTTACAGGAACAGGTAGACTAGGGTTTTATCAAACAACTGAGCACCATAATCTAGCTAAGATGATACATAAAATTAATTATCATGAAAGGTTTGGAGGAAGAGAACATTTTCTTTATAATGTGGTTATAATTGGTTTCATTTTTTTCTTTTATGGTTATTCTCTGCTGATTTTACTAAAAATTTGAAATAATTTTGCATGTCTTAGACACAAATTCCTGTTTAATATGTTGTACTATAAGACTTGGCCACGGCAAATTTCACCACTGGATATACTGTAGTACATTAGGTTAATTTTTCCCTGCAAGTCGGCATCTGATAGCTCAGGCTTTGCTTAGTCACTTAACTTAGTGACCCACAGGTAAAAATGTCGTAAAGAACAAGGTAGACAAGTGATAATTAAAATTATACAAATAAGAATTGTGTCCCCCAAAATGAAAGAAGGAGGACATCTTGTTCTGACATATTGGAACTCAGAGAAATGAATTAAGCAGGAAGATGTACCAGGACATTTTAAGTAGAGAAGCAGATTACACACCTCCACACATAGCACCAAAGCCCACTCTGAGTTATATCTTGAGACTGTGTATCAAAAACTTCTGAAAACATCCATATCTCACAAAAACCAAACTCCATCAGAGCCAAGGGTACAAGGCTAACTGCATTATTTCTTCAGAAATTAGATCTGGTTTTCTCAGCTATGACTTGATAATTCACATGTCACTAAGAATTATTTTTGTTCTAAATCTTGCAAACAATTTCCACATACAGCATATTAGAAAAGCCTTCTCAATGGAATTTCAGGTAAAGAAGATGACAAAAGACAGCCAAATATATGGTCCTTGTCTGGCCACCAATAAAAAAGCTTAACTTTTTAAAAAATTATTTTTTAAAATAAACAAAGCTGCAATGTTTTCCTCTAAATTCTTTAGGATAATGAGTAAAATTCCCTTTTGCAACACACATGGTACGTCATTTTATATTTCCTTAATAGTCTCATGAACATCTTTTCTCATCGAGATTCCATCTGTGTCCAGTAGAAGGAAAACTTAACTGAAAGGAACATGTAATAGACTGATAAATAAAATTTCTAGATTGATAGTACCCTTGGAATACCTTAACTCAACTTCAGAGATTTAGCGGCTTTGACGCTGGGCTGCAGTCTATGTGAGGGCAGTGCTACTTGAGCTTGATTCAGAATGTAGTCTTTAAAGCCTCAACCTTAAAATGTGGGCCTAGATTCCACCTTTGGTGTCTTCATCCCTGGGAAGCTGTCAAAAGTGCTGGCCAGGTCCTCAGCAGCTAATGTCCCCAAGGAAAAAATTACCCCCACTGGATTCACTCTTCTGGACTTTAATCTTCTTTTGGATCTTCACCTGATAATTTTTCACCATTTTCTGAGCTTTTCTGTGTCATTAGGCTAATGGCTTTGATAAAATGTCTGTTTTTTCACCTTGTCTTTAGCAGGAATGTTGGTTGAAAGTATGTAAGCCTATCTTACCAGAAATAGAATTATACCCATTTCTCAACTATTTACATATTTCCTGTCTCTCTTAAATTCACATATGCACAATGCCCACCATATTGATGACCAAAAGTAAGCATTGTATAATGTCATTTACATATCAAAATGTGAATAATCTTGGTTTTAACATTATATATCTAATTTTGTTGACTTATAACTGTGGTTTTTTTTTTTTTTTTTTTTTTTGTTTACTGTTTTTGAGCCTCTAGCTGGAGCTTCTTTCCAATTTAAAAAGCCTCCTTACACTATGGTTATCTATTTTTCTCCTATTCATATTTGAAGATCTAGCTTGAAGGCAATTCAGTCCACGATTTCTTCTTCTAACCTTCCTTTCCACTTGATCACTTCCTTTTCCAAATACCATTTTACTTATTCTTTGTATGAAGGACATAGGTTTGACATTCATTCCTTATGGATTGGCTAGTGTGGTGTTGGATAAGATAATCCTGTTTGCCACTCTGCATTGTAAATTCTCCTAAAATAGGTTTTAATTTCTTAGTCTCTTCCCCTGCATTTATTCTAGTGTAGGGACACAATAGGGACTCTAGCACTTGTTAGAGAGATCATTTTTACTATCTCACAGCATGTTAGAGAATTTCTATCACTCTCTGAATCCCGTACAAACGTCTGAACACTGCCTTATTTAATTGGTACGTGGTTTTTTTTTTTCTCAATATTTAATAGTTATGACTTTTTTTTTTTAGAAAAAGAGAGAAAAGGAAAAAGAAAGAAATAAACAGCAAAAGAAAGAAAAAAAGAGAGAAAGAAAGAGGAAGAGAAAGAGGAAGAGAAAGAGGGAGAGAGAATGGGATTCTTGTTTTATTGCCCAGGCTAGAATACAGTCTAAAAATGGATATTAAAAACCTCTTTTATGCCAATAATTGTGCTTAACAATGGAGACAGGAAGGAATAGGGGATGAAAATAACAAATAAGCAGCCAACCAATATTTTATTTAAACCTGTGAAATGCTATACAATTGC
>PVKP010010874.1:0-63330 GCA_004027715.1 Plecturocebus donacophilus
CATCTTGGATCTCTCTCCTTTTTTTTTAATTTTAAAGTAATTTGGAGGAAACAGACCATTCAGGAGAAGAAAACTTTTAAAAATATCATATTAATATCCTTAAGGAGATAAGAGAAGCTATTATATCCATAAAATAAGAATACAGTGCTGTATTTTAAGAGAAATATTCAGAAAACAAAGGAGTTTTTAAAACTTTAATAAAACTTGAATTGAAAAACTTAATAGAAGAGTTTAAAAATAAAGTGCAACATATAGACAGATGAAAAACAGGAGAGAAAAGGTTAGAACCTAGGTACTTCATTACAGCATCAGCCATTACATCAGAAACCATACCTCTCAAATTTCTTTTGCTTAAGCCAATGTAAGATGAGGTTTCTTTGCTTTCAACTAAACACATTCTAACTGACTGTCAAACAAAAGAATACAAACACACACCCCTGGGGAAACTTTGGAAATCAGTATGTCTTGGTAAAGGATACACCGGTTTGTAGTCTGGAGCCACTGATGAAAAGGAAAGCAGTGCCTTTATCAAATAAAATTATCTCCCAAACTTGCTCATTTGCCATAATTTAGATGCAAATATTGAAGATGTCAGCAGCTATGCTATTTCCCCTCAGCAAACAACTGGATATCTCACGATGTTTCTAACTCTTGACTTTCTCTATGTGTATATGAATGTCACTGAAAAAGAAAGTCTATTCTGTAAGCCTTTTAGGACACATGAAAAGTTGCAATGCCAAGCAAAACTGTACTTGGGGGAAAAAGTAGGTTGTGCTGCTTTGGAAACAAAAGTAGTTTTGCACATTAATATGACTTGCTGCCTTGCACATCAGTATGTAGTGGCACCAGAAATACAGTCAGTAATCTTACAGGAAAACCTATTCTACTGTCTTGAAAGTAAAAGTCAACTCCATCAGAGCCAGGGTCAAAATTATCACCTCCTCAAGAATTTCTTTTTTAATCAAGAAAATGTGGAGTTTTCCTTGACTACCTAGAGGTTGCTTTGCTTCTAGAAACTGTGATTGAAATCTTTAAATGACATTTGGAAAGACATTTGTATCACCTTTGAGAAAAAAGGAAGCCCATTTATAGAACAATTCAGTAAAGAGAAATTCATTCATGGCTTTTCCTGCTTTATGGATATAACATGATACTTTTTTTTTCCATTTAAAGCTTTACAGTCACCATTATAAGGCAGCTGGAAACCACAAGTTCTTTTGGAAACACAGTTTCTCAGAAAAATAAGAATCCAGAGTGACAAAGTGTCATAAAATGTTTCTGTAGATAAACAATCTGTGGGTACCTAGGTATACTGCAGGATGTATTTGAAGGACAATTCTGCTTGGATGAATTGAAACATTGAAACAGATTCATCATTCTTTTCTTGTAGACAAAAATGGCATGGATGGTTTTTGAGGCCTTGTCTCAAAGATGATCTCACTGACTTTAATACTAATAAAATGATGTGATATTAATTCAACTTGCAGGGTCAGGAAATCTGGTGTTTCTTGAAACATTTATACCCTCTTCCAGCATAAAAACTAGTAGATCTCTAGCTTCATTTGCTATCTCATATCCTTGTGAGTCAACATTTTTTAAAAAGTGTTAAGACTTCCAGCACATTGAAGTCAATCGGATGTCAAAGATGAGCTGCACATTGTCATGCCTAAAACCACTGCACAATTTTAGCTTTTTATTAGTCACAAGAGCTTTCTCACTAAAGTTTACTTTTAAATAAAACTAAAGTTCACTTTTATTTTAACAAATTTAAATTATTCCATCTTCCAGATATTACCATTAAATTTTGCATAAATGATTATGACATTAAAAAATAGGTAAAACTCAGTGGAATTATCATTTTACAGCCTGTATTTGTGAAGTAAATTTCTAGTGTAATAAACTACCTGAACATGTTAGTGTATATGTGCATTTGGGGGATAAGAGAGTAGTTCATAGATCAGATTTTCAAAGGTTTCTGTATCTCCAACATGTTATGCATAGAAATGCTAGAAACCACTGTCACACACTGTAAAACAGTCTCTAAACTATAATGCAATTATGATGTCAAGTCAAACATCAATTTAATCCTTAGTCACTTTGAAAACTAGCAGTTAAATTTTCAAATGTGATCTAATCTAAGCCCTAAAATGTGTATCAGGAAGTTCCTATAAAATGGAACTTTTCAAGTTCAATGCTTTAAAAGCCTACCTGAGAGACATGACAAGTAAATACAATCTGGTACTCTGGATTGGGTCTTAGAACAGAATGAGAACCTTAATGGAAAAACTGGTGATATCCAAATAAAATCTAGAGTTTAATTAATAATAATGCACCAGTGTTGGTTTCTTCATTTTTGACAAATACACCATGGTAATTAAAAGTGTTAACTGAGTGAGGAAGCTCAGGGAGGTGTTATGAGTCCTCTCTGTATTATCATTGCAACTTTTCTGAAAATTTTTAAAATATTCCAAATAAAAATATTGTCTTGGGACAAAAAAGTCTATTTGACACTTTCAACAAGGCTTAATCACTCACCCAGCCAATATGTATGGAGTGCCCAGGCACTATTCTTTGTGCTGGTCATACTGTGCTGAACAAAATGGATCCATCCCTACCTACCTTTAGAGACATTAAGAGTATAATTGGCAGAAAAGCATTAAACAGTCACAAAAGTGAACAAAAATTGCACTAAGCTCTATAAAGAAAAAGTACATGAGACAATAGAGGTGCAAAGCTGGAAAGGGCTCTCAGAGGTGGTGGCACTTCATATGAGACCTGAGGAATGTTGAGGGGTCAGACAGCTAGTACCACCAGGAAGAGAAGAGAGCTTGTTCACCATCTTAGAGGAATGAAAGAGCCTGGAACATGAACCAGCAAAACCAAAGCATAATAAGAGCATGAAAGTGTGGTGCCAGCTGAAGACCTAGACCATGTGAGACCTTGCAAGCTGCATTCAGAGTTGTACAGTTTTCCAAAAAGATACAGGAGGCTAATAACAACTTTAACCAGAGGAATGGCGTGATCCAGTGGATGCTTTTGAAAGATTATCATGGTTGCTACATGGATGTGGACTAGAAAGGAACAAGACAAGCAGCTCCAGTTTCAAGCACTCACAATTTTTAAAAAGTTCTCAACTTCTAAGCCCCTTTGTTCCAAAAAGTCTGTGGGAATAATAATGTCACTTTAAATGCATCTACCACTTCTTCAAATCCTGTCACCATAACTCCAACAGGGAAGCTGGTGCCTCAGTGGCCTCCAACTCACTGGATTTGGATCTGTCCTCTAGAATACTTATAATTGAACATAGGTTTCAACAAAAAACACAAAATTGATACCAAAGGTACATGACTTGGAGTTTAGTAAGGTATTAGCAGGAAAAACGTGCAGGTTCTAACACCCTTAGGAATCTCTGCTTCATGAGGCATAAAAAATTCTCATTATGTCTGGTTTTCAGGACCATGAAACCATTATTGACAGCTCACTAGTGCCATCTTATCATGAGCCTAGGTCTAAATACAGCAAATCTCAGACTGCAGGATTGTGTAATATTCAATCTCTATTTAAATATACCATGTTAAATGCCATCCTCAATTACCATACATTGAACCTAAGAGACCTGGTATATTGCCCTATCTGACCTAGAAAAAGAAATATGCCTTTCAAACTTGATGTAACCAGTAGCACTTCAATGAAGCTTAATGAGTAATCTGCCATGCTAGATGGGCACTCTTAAACAGAATTCTCAAGAACATATAGTCTAAACAGACACTTGGATATTTTCATTTTCTAAAATTATACAGTATCTGTAAGTTCATTAAACATTATCTAGATTCACTCTGAGGGCTATCAGGACCAGAAGAAAGAAAAGATGGAATCTTAATTGAAGCCTATAATTTGAGATAAGAAAATATGCAATGTTCTGTTAACCAAATAGCTGTTAACTGTCCAACCAATTGCCCTGTTTCTCTAAACAGTCATCTCTTCCCTCATGCAGTTAATAGGGTTACAGGAGAGGGCCTCTGGCAGCCATGATTGAGAAACTTGACCCTGCCCCAAACCACCACCATCAATAGGATCAAGGGTGTGCATGTGACATAAATTGGGCCAAAATGTCTCCTTCCCCAGGAATCTGGACTTAGAAGTAAGAGATTCGTGCTTAATCTGTCTGCTCTCTTGAATAGAGGACATGTAAGCACTGGAACTGCTGGCAGTAGCTATTTTTGACCATTTGGACAAGGAAATAGAGAAAGCCAGCCTGAAGCAAAAGACAAGAATGAGGAGCATGTGCCAGAGAAAAAGGGATGAAAGACAGAGAAAGGAGCCTTCCTGTTTTCCCTGCAGTGCTCCAGGACCTGATTTCAGCCTACACCATTTTATCCCTCCCCTTCAAACCCTTAAGAGACTCCCCAGTGTCTTTTCAATAGCTTCCATTTTGCTTAAGCCAGTTCAAGTAGAGTCTTGTGACTAGAAACCAAATAAACCATCACTAATACTCCACATCTTTCCCTTTTACTTAGTCTCAAATGGCATAGAACCAGCTTGCCAAATTCTTTAAGCCAAGATCTTTGAAAGGAGAATTCAATTCCAGCCTCTCAACGCAGAAAAATGAAAATAAATGAAAAATGCTTATCCTGAAATGTTAGGTGGGGAAAAAAGCAGGACACAATATTGTATTATAACTACACCACAGTTTATATTTCTCAATAAATCAAGAAGTGAAGTCCTGTATGCCAAAATTGGAAAGAAATCAACCACAATAACAGTACTTGTGTTAGAGTAACAAGATTATTTTCCTTTTTCTTTATATTTCTCTGTGTCTGGAAGTAGTTAAATGCTTTATAATTTTAAAAAACTATAACACGAAAGACTATGTAGAAATATGTAAATGTGTTTGTAACATAATGGTATATTTTGTAAAGAAGAACATAAAATAGCCTGTCTGTTACATTTGTGGCTACATACATAGCTAAAAAAAGAACTGTCTCTTTAACACTCCGTGTATGAAATGAACAATGCTACTTCCAAAGGCCTATTCCCAAATTAACCCTCAGCCTTTATTTCCTCCCCACCTGTTTGCCCTCATTGTTCCATCTTTGCCACACCCCACCCAAGCTATCTTCAGCTGAGATTCCACATTTTCATGCTACCTGTCTCCCAACTTCACCCTACTTTGGTGCCTGAGTACCTGCATCTGCAGACATGTAGACCCATCCTGTCACTCACTGGCTGTAGATTTCCCTCATCTCTTTCAGTTCAGCCCATTTGGAATCACTTCATCACAGATGGCTTCCAGCCAATTTAAAATAAGCTATCCCAAGAGTTAATCCAGGTAGAATTGCCCCTTTCTGTTTTAGGACCAGACAAGTCAGAAATTGGTAAAGAGTAGAAAGCAACAACCAAAAATAAAAACCACTGTGAACTTGGATAATTGGTACTTGTGTTTAACATTGCTGTAGCATAATTTTTAATAACAACAATTTAAAATACAATTATGGATATGACCAAAAAACAAGTGGTAAGCCATTTACTTACAAGCAAAAAGTGAGCATGTTTCTTTGAAGTCATAAAACTGATTCTATTTATTTCCTCCTAATTATAACAGCTTCCATACATTGAACTGGATGCTGTTCCAGACACTCAGTAAACATTATCTTACATAATCCTCCCAACTACATGTGAGGCAACTATTATCATTCCCATTTTATAGGAGCAAAATTGTTGATCTAGAGGTTAATTTACTCATGCAAGTTTAAAAGGCTAGCAAATAGCATAGGAGGAGTAGAGTCCTAGGTCTTTCTGTTGCCAAAGCTTGTGCTCTTTGCATTAGACCTTGTAGCCACAAACCAGGTCTAATGCAAAGGTCTAAAGCCACAAAATAGGCTTTCAAAAGGAAGTACATCTGAAATTTAATGTTAAATCCAAGTATTAGCTAGTAGAACTAGTATTTTGCATTACAAATATCCAGTTTATATGTAAATTTATATTTTAAATGCAAAATACACAGCAGAATAAACACTGTAAAAACGACCACACTATCTAACATCAATAACATATACAATATTTAGTATTAACATAGACCTTATATGTTCTAATTTAAAACTATATTACAAAATACTACTCAAAACCACATATTGATGGTACTTATTTGTAACTGTTTACAAAACACTTCCTCTCATACATAAAGAAGCAGAAAGCTTACTCTTAGGATATAAAGAGAATATGAACAAAGATAGATATTTATTGCATTTATTTCACACTTGTAATAGAGAATTTCATAACTTGGTCCAGTTAAAGTGCGTAAGAGTTATACAGTAATAATACTGTACCAGGAAGACTGATAGTAACAACTTCAAAAAAAGAAAGAGGAGAAACCACATTTTCTTTCTTACCATTCTAGTAACTTTATACTACTCTGTGTTTTTAAAAAATTGCCTTTTCCCCTATTGAAGCATAGAAAATCTTAAGAATGAAGTAAGAACACACAAATGCAGAAGTTACAACCAGGCAGGTAAAATGATCATAAAACACCACTTAGTGTACTCTCATTCTTAAAAGTTACATCTATTTGATTCATTCGCTGCTGGTAAGTTTTTTCTTTTTCTATAATCACTACTACCATCGTGTGCTTTCTTTTTCTGTGTGAAAATAATTATCTCTCTAATTTCTTCAAATAGAACTAAATATTACCTTCATTAACACAATAAACTTTGTTGAGCAACAGAATATACCACTTTGCCTAAAATAAAATAAATAAAGATAAACCCCTTGCTCTCCCCAAGCTCTGTGGGTGAGTTTTGTGCAAAGCAAAAAACCCCAAACAGTGTGTTAAATGCTGGAGCAGAGGTGAAAACACAGCATTACAGGAGCACAGAGGGAGGACTAACCAGCCTGGGGCATTTGGGAAGCTTTACAGAGGACAGCACATTTAAACTGCACTTTTAAAGATAAATAGGAGCTTCCTGCAGGGTGAGGAAGGAGACACAGAAAGAGAGGGAGCACTGGGGCCAACGTGCAATAAAGCACTGAGAAGCAAAAGAGCATGGGCACAATAATGTCATTAATACAGTGAACTGCATGATGAGACTATGATCAGGGTGTGCAAGACCATATAGGATACGAGATCAAAATGAAAAGTTGGGCCAGTGCAGTAGCTCACACCTATAATCCCAGTGCTTTGGGAGGCCAAGATGGGAGGACCAGTTGAAGCCAGGAGTTTGAGACCAGCCTGGGCAACATAGCAAAACCTGACCACTACCAAAAGAAATAATTTTTTTTAATTAGCTGAGAGTGGTGGTTCGCACCTATAGTCTTACTTAGGAGGCTGAGATGAGAGGATGGCTTTGCCCAGGAGTTCAAGGCTGCAGTAAGCTATGATTGCACCACTGCACTCCAAGCCTGGGTGACAGAGTAATACCCTATCTCTTAAAAAGAAAGGGGAGTTGGGGGGAGGAAGAGGGAGAGCGCAAGAGAAATAAAAGGAAAAGTTTGACTGAAAATTCAACTAGTGATTGGTGAAGTAGATTAGAATGCTTGTGTATATGGAAGACTATATGCATACACTAAAATTTAAGTCATTACAAACAATATAGACCAATGAGATTAAATGTTCAGTACCAAATAAAAGCCACTTGCATGTGTCCACGGGCATAAAAAAGACTGAAAGGAGATATACAAAAATGTTAACATTAATCACCTCTGGTAGTGGAATTATGAGTAATTTTGTTTTAACCTCTCTTTGCTCTGTGCCTTCCAGATTTTCTGCATTAAGCATGTATTACTTAGGCAATTAGAGGATTGCGGTGTGGGGGGAGAAATGTGTGCTAAAACAGTACAATATGATCTTGGTTTAGATTGTGACATGCTAAGGAATTTGGACTTTATTCCATAGAAAGTGAAAAATTACTTCAGGTATTTGATCAGGAGTGTGAGATGAACAGATCTGCACTTTGCGAAAGTAAATATTTTTTAAGGTGTATATGCTGGATTGGAAGGACTTGAGGCTGGGCAAAAGATGTGACAGATAGAAGGCAGTGATTGCAGGACTGGAAAGCACATATTTGGGGTAGAATAGATAGGATTTATTAACTGATTATAGGGCAAGGGGAAAGGGCAGAAATTGAGGATAACTCAAAGTTTCTGGCTTGGGCAATTGGTTGGATTTGGATATTAGAAGCTGAAATGCATAATAAGAGGGAAAAGGCACATTTTAAGGACAGAATGATGATTTTGGTTTTATGTGTGATATTTCTGGAGGACATTCAGGTAGAATGCTCGAAGGGAGTTTCAAATATGGGTGTGAGTTCAGAAAAAGTGGGCCTAGAAATTCAGACACGCCAAAGATGGTAAAGCCATGGGATTAAATGAGCTCACTTGGGGAAAGCAGAAAGTGAGAGGACAGAGCTGAAGCTGGAACCTTGGGAAATGCTAAGTCACAGCAGCCATTCAAGCACCCAGAGAGCCAAGAGAGCCAGAAGGAGGTAGAGTTCTTTTCGAAGCGGGGATGATACCAGAGCTGGTATCAACGTAAAAGGGAAAAATATTTACTACAAATTGCAGCTCCCAATAGACAACAATCATAGAATCTGATTGCTAATGGTATATACAAAAAACAAAAGGCCAACAGGTGAAAAGGCACAGAACAAAGAGAGGCAACTGTTTACCAAAAGTGGGTGAAGAGAGCTGAAGTAAATGTACTCCTTTACTGATACCTTTCCAGGAAAGTGGGACTGTTTTGAAAGCTGTCAAAGCTGACCTACTGCATGACTGTTCTAAAATAGTGATTTCAACTCTCCTTTTCACAAACAAGAAAAACGATGTCCACAGAGAGGTGTCCCAGGTCTCAGAGCCAGTTTCTGGCAGGTTTAAGGCTATAATCAATTTCCAAACCTTATACAAACACACAAGAAAGAATACTCACCCCAAAAATATCAATAATGGAATACAACAAAACTGATTCTCCTGAGACCTCTAATTCATTGAACCTACCATCTGTTCACTGCCCCTAATTATTTAGATTTTCTGTCTTCTCTGATTACCAGGTTTAAATTTCATGATCAAGCATTATAATAATACAACTCCCTTGTCCCTATTTTTTAATACCTATTGGATAATCTGTAAGTCTGGTTATATCCTTATCTTTACTTGCTCTATGCCTTTACTGTGTTAGTGAATGAGCCAACCTACTGACTGACCTCACTTTAAATTTGCAAGCAAAAACTTTAAACAGACCTTAAGGCTACCAGACAATCTTAGTGCACTTCCCCAGTCCATTCACTCTCCCTATTTGTTTTAACTATTCACACTTTCTCTTTCCTCCAGCCTCTACCACATCCTCCACCATCCTCACTCTCATTTGATGATTTTGCTTCCTACCTGGAGAAAATTACAGCAACCAACAGAGAACCTCAATCGATGCCCATCCTCTCAGTTATACACCTTCCAGAGCCTGCCCCACACACCTTACCCTATATCCATGTTTCTATCTAAAGCAATGTCCCTTCTCTTGTACACAGGTTTCTATACCCTATCTCTCAAACTTCATTAATTTTTCTTTCTCTATTGAAGCATTGTCATTTGCATGCAAACATGCTTATTTCTCCCATCTTTAAAGAAAAAAAAAACTTTCTTGAACATGCTTCCTCCATTTCTTCTGCTCCTCTTTGCACAAAAATCTTTGCAGAGTCATCTATACTCACAGTTTCCAATTCTTCCCTCTAATTTTCTCTTACACACTCTAATCCATTTTATCCAACCTTATGTGCTCTTGTCAACATTCTTGTCAAGATCACCAATGACCTTCAGTTGTCAAATTCAATCAGTCTTCATTTTACTTGACCTTTCAATAGCATTGGACTCAGTGAATCTCTTCCCTTAAAACTCTTTATTTACTGGCTTCCAGGGTATATCACATATTCCTGCTTTTCCTATCTCCCTGGATGCTCCTTCTTGGTCTCCTTTGATGGTTTCTCTTCTTCTCCTGAACCTCTTAATGTCAGAGTGCCTCAAAATTCTATCCTTCTGCCTCTTCTCTTCTCTATTTGCATTTATTCCTTGGAGATTTCATCCAGTCTTAGGCTTTAAATACCCCCAAGGTACTGGCAAATCCTTAATTTATATCTCCAGACATCTACTTTGAACTCTAAGATTACTCTACACCCCCAGTCACATTTAGCATCTCTAAAATGCTATCCTTATCCACTGACAATCCACCCCACCCCGTTCCAAAGCTTCTCTACCTTGAAACCTTCCATACTTCAGCTGATGGCAGCTCAAACTTAGTCAAACCAGAAAAAACAGAGTCATTTATTACACCTCTCTTTCTTGCAAATACCATATCCAATCTATTGGGGTACTCTATTGGCTCTAATTTCAAATATATGCAGACTCCAACCACCTTTCTCATTCTCTACTGCTACCACTCTGGTTCAAGCCACCATCATCTCTCACCTAAGTTATCACAATAACATACTAATTAGGTGTTTTCAACCTGTCCCAGGACAGCAGTGAGACTGATCTTTGTATAAGGTTAGTCAAGTCACATCACTCTTCTCTCAAAACTCTTCAAAGGTTCATTTCATTCAGAATACAAGCCCAAGAATTGACAATGACTCTAAGGCCCTCCTTTACCTCATTCCTGGATCCTCAGTGACCTCATCGCCAACCGCTTTCCCAATTGTTCACTCCACTTCAGCCATGCAGGCCTCCCTGCTGTTTCTCCAGCATGCCAGTTGCACTCTACCTCAGAGCTTTGCACTAGCTGTTCCCACTGCCCAGAATATCTTCTTTGGGATGTTCACATGGCGAACTCCTTCACATCCTTCAGGTATTTGCTCAATTGTTATTTCCTCAATGAGGACTTTCCTGGTGAGCCTATTTAAAATTGTGACAATCTCTACCCCCAGAATATCTTATCCTTTTAATCCTGTTGTAATTTTTCAAAAGGGACTTATCATCTTGAAATAGACTAAATAATTTATGAATTTGTTTATTTGTTTACTGTCTTGTTTCCTCCCACTAGAACTTTGATTCTTAAAAGGAAAATATTTTTTTCTATTTTGCTAATTGATGCACCCCTGACATGTAGGAGGTGCTTAATTAACACTTGTTGAATGAATAAATCTATTCTCCTACCTAAGTAACCACACTATGCATTAATCATCTTTTTAAAAACATGTCTAAATAAATATAGAAACAGGGTTTCACTACATTGGCCTGGTTGGTCTTGAACTCCTGGCTTCAACCAGTCATCTGGCCTTGGCCTCCCAAAGTGCTAGGATTACAGACATGAGCCACTGCACCCAACTTTAATCATCCTTGTATCCAGATTTCTTGTTTATATTCATTCAATAAGTCTTCATTAATTGAACAGGATAAATAAAACAAGTGGCCAATTGCCCATTGAAGTACCTTTTTTTTCTCTGAATTCTATTTGCTGTTTTTTTTTTTTTTTTTTTTTTTTGCATCAGCCTGACTACTAGAATTTTTTCCTGGACAAGGTACAAGCAAACAGCAGGATGCATTAACAGAAGGCTTGATTTTGAATGCATTTTCTTAGAGGTAAGTCCTCATCTATCTCCAAAAAGGTAAATGGTATAGCTATCCAGAGATTGTCCCTCATATGTAATCAGACAGAAAATAAGAAAGTCACTTTGCCTTTGCATATTATATACTCATCACTGTAGCCTTTTCTTAAGTATGATTTTTCCAGACTTCCCCTAAGCTGTTGCTCATTCCCTGTAACAGCCAAATCAATTGACCATATTGTACTGGTTTGCTTCAGTGTGTTTGTTTACTAGTTGAAGCCTGCATTAGGACAGGATTATTTCATGGTGCTCAGTTCCCTGGCCCTCCTCCAGCTTTCTCCTCTCTCAATCTCTCACTGTGCAAAATAACAATCTTTCTCTACTTCTGAAAGCTTGAGTATCCTGAGATTTATCTATCACTTAATTCTCTGCTCTTATGAGATTCTCTGCCTTCACTCTTTTAACTCTATGGTCTAAACTTAGGTAAGTGCCCATCAGAAATAACCATGCCAAATTAATCTTTATCCCTTTTGCCTTCCAGTTATAGCCTTGGCCAGTGCTCTTTCCTTTGTTTTTTTTTTTTTTTTTTTTTTTTGTCCTGTTATTGTATTGCAAATGAAGCATGTGCAGCTATTTGAGCAAGTACAAAAATATAATATGAACATGTCCTTATCTAAAATGTCACTTTTTCAGTATTCTTTGTTCATTGTTAACCAAAGTTTCATTGTCATAAAAATTACAATAATAAACTACCCTGAGTCTTGTAATTTTACACACAGCTTCTACGTTCTCTAAGTCATGAAAATTCCCATGGTTCCTAATTAAAATATTCAAAAGGGAAAGTCAAGTAATTTCCACAAGGTATATTAGGTCCTTCACTTATATTTCCAGGGTTAAAAAAGAAATCCTTTGCCAACAACAACAACAACAAAAAAAAAAAAAAAAAAAAAAAAGGAGAAGTTTTTGAGTGAATAGTACAGAGACTTCAAAGAGCATTCCACAGTGTGTTATTTTCTTTCCAGAAAATTCAAATACTATATAATTACTTTTGTATGGAAAACGAATAATTTAAGCCCCTGATGCTAAAAACAGCTAGACAGAAACCATCCAAATCAGATAGGCCTTTCCTGAAACCAAATAAAATATCAAACTAGAAAATATCTGTATGAGAACAGCCCATGGAACAAAGCTCTTAAATTATTATTCAATAGAGAGGAAGCATGGTAGGGGAGAAAGTTACATGAAAAATAGTATTTTCTTGTCTTTGTTCTGTAATTTTTATGAGTTCCATGCTTCACAGAAACTGTAATGTTGATTGCACCCCAAAATGTCACAGAAAAATACAAATCAGAAATGCATCTAGGAGCTTCCAAAGCTTCTGACAAAATAATGGTAAAAACATCAATTAAGCTCCATCTATTGCGACAGAAATGCATTGATTTAAAAAAAAAAAAAAGCGAAGACCCACCTGCATTGAAACTGAACCGCAGCTACAACTCCAGTTCGGAGAAAAATGAGCTGCACTTCAGTCGCTGGTGGAACTAATCCCAGCAAACATAGCTAGTGGGTTTGTGTATTTGGGGAGGGTGACTTCGAGCAGAGCACACCTCATCGGCCTCCCACCAAAACTGGTCCAGAAACGTGAAAGCATCCACGCTGCATGACCTCGCTTAGCTGGAAGAAAGCCGGGATCGAACAGAACGGCGTCCTGGGGCTCAGGACCGCGACGTGTGGCGGGGACGGATGGCCCTCTCGCCTCCCCCTCTCAGACCACCCCCTCCATGCCCCCAGTCTGCTGCACGGGTCTCTGGCTCCAAGCTCTGGGGCTCAGAGACCTGAGCAGGTCTTTTTCTCTGTCCAGGGTGAAGAACCTCCTAAAGACGTTGTAACCGGAGTAACTCCCGCGCTGGCAGCGTCTCAACAGCCCGGAGTGAACGAGCTGACCTCGCCAGCGCGGGGACTCACGTCTGGGTCGGCCGCCCCCGCCGGCCCCACCCCCGAGTCTCCCGAGCCTGCGTCTCCAGCGCCCCGCACGCAGCCTGGCACTCAACAGGGGCTTTCGGGGCATGCAGCCCCTAAGGCTGACTTTCCGCTAAATGAACAGCCATGTTAGCTTTCTCCGAGCGTAAATCCACAAGGGTGAGCCGGCCGACGGCGTTCAGGAGCGCTCACCGGGTCCCCTTCGCGCCTCCCCCCAAGGCTACGACTGTTTCCAAACTCCTGGGTGCACCCAGCCGGGCCCCTTGCTCTCTCACGGTTCAGCACCGAGGACAGCGGACGTACTTTTGCCCCCAGGGTCCCCGCCGCCAGTAAGGCGGCGTTGACAGCTCCCGCAGGGCTGCAGGTGTCCGGACAGCGCGCCAGCCCGTCCGCAGCCCCGCGGCACCGCTGCGCGCCCACCTCCCTTGCCCGCCTCGCGCAGGGCAGCCCCGCGGCGTCTTACTTTTCTGGCTGGAGTAACCTGGGTAATAGCCATAGTAGCCGGTGATCCGCAGGATCCGGTCCTCGATAGTGGCCACCCCGTTGGGGGCCGCCTTGACATCCATAGAGAGCGCGGGGCGGCGGCCCCGGGGGCGGCGGGACGGAGAGCGCAGCGCCGGGCCTGGGAGCTGGTGCAGGTGCCGCCGCCGCTGGTGCTGATGTTGCAGCTCGTGCTCCCGCGCCGGGGCTCTGACTCCACCGCCCGGCGCAGCACCGGCTCCGCATCACAGCGGCGGCGGCGGCGGCGACGGAGCGGCCCCCACTCGGGCTGGCCTCTGTCAGCCTGGCAGCTCTCCCGCCCGCCACCCGGAGCACTGCTGCCCGAATAGCGCCCCCTCACCTCGGACGCCCACTGTGGCCGGGGCGGGTGTGGGCGCCCCACCTGGTCGCCAGCTTTCATCATTAACCCTTGCGCGCTCCTTCCCTAAGAGTAGACCCCCCCCAACCCCACCTGATGTAAGGGATGTTTGGTCTGGGGGCGCGGGAGGAGAAGAGACGGCCACTGCGGCCAGGGGCTCAGAGATGGGTGTTGGGGGTGGGAGAAACCCAACAGGGACTCATAGCTGTTAATGCGAGGAATTAACACTGTCGCTCGGGGAGAAGACACTTCTGGGGCGCCCCGGGACTCGGTCCACGCTTGGCGTCTGTCTACACCACCTCTGGTCTGCTGATCTGCAAGCATTCCTGGGCGTTAGTCAGTTCCTGCAACTTGTCTAGAAGATTGGGAATCAATTAGTTCCCAGCAGGTGGTATATGGAGTGATTATCCAGGTTTTTCAGACGCAAAGACTGTGTTCAAGCGCTCAAGTCTGACCGTCCATTCGGACCCTCCATCCTGCCACTGAAAAATGTCAAAGGCTTAGAAGTCTCAGCTGTACCCAGCACGTTTATTTTTCCAATTCCAAATGCTCTAAGGAGAAATGATTTTCTCCTTTATTGCCAAAAATATCAGTAGGGAAGTCTATCAAACTGTAAATATCTGGACGAGTGAAAGTCTTAGCTACAGTCTAGAGCCTTTCCACTTGAGCAGAACGTCCTTGAAGCTGTGTCTTCAGAGCGAGCACCCTCCCCTCAGGTGTGTGGCTCTTCTGCTTTAGCCAGAGATCCAATGGGTTAGGGTCAGTGAGCAGTGGAGACGATTCCTCTGTTCATAGTCTGCAAACACAGCTTCCTGCAAAAATTAATTTTCAAAGTTTCATCCCAGAAATGAAAGGGTGGAGGTGGAGGGTTAGTGGAGAGGGGGGTCAGGGGGGTCAGCTCATCAGCTTAGAGGTCATTAGATCCACCTTCCACGCAGAGCTGACTTAAGACATCCCTGCCAGGTTTCATATTACTAAAGCGTAGGGAAAAGAAAAAAAGAAAGAGAAACGTAAGTCGACTTCAGTGCCCCTCTCAGAAACCTCCAAAGAACCTATCACACCATTCTGCTTCTAAGCATTTTCCACATTGTGTATGAGCCCTTAAGAAGGAAGAAATATGCAAACATTTTTTTCTAAAAGGTAAATTAGGTTTAAGCATATGAAAATGCAACGTTAAATTTTACAATATGTTTTGGGTTTTCATCCAACGGGAAGCTTAGCACGGGATCTTGAATCTGAGATTATTGTGGCTGGAAGGAGAGTTCATAAAGAAACCAATTTCCTCCTACACCTGTTTTCAGGCTAGAAAAGTTGGAAAGGGGGAAGGAACTAAAAGGTCAAAAGGAACTAAAAGGAAAAAGCAACACTAGTGCAGTGATGGGGAGCTAGCCATTTAAAGCAAAAACAAAAGCATTATGCCTTTACACCCCCCACCTGAAATAATATACAGCATACTTTTGTTAGTTTTATTATTTCTGTGGCAAAAATTTCATCAAATGCATATATTGCACGTAGTGAAATGTGTTCATCACATTAATTTAAAATGTCCCTTTTGTTTAATGCTTCTATAAAAGATAAATTTTCCCATATTATATATATTACATATTTTGATAATAGTCATCATAATCTATAGCACATTAATATATGTATTCAGTAAAATAGAAATAAGGAAACAATTCAAGCAAAATATATATTTTTTCCTGTTGCATTAGGTTTTTGCTTGAATTGTTTCCTTATTTCTATTTTACTGAATAGAAATATATATATATTCAGTAATAGATACACACACACACACACACACACATATATTTATATATGCATAGACTTTGAAAATAAGTGGGTTCGTCCCATTGTTTATAAGTTATCTTGCCATAATGTACTTAAATTCTAAATCGTAACTACTGTGTAAGTCATTGCCTTCTTTCTATTTCTGCTTTATTTTCAGAAATCTCCATAGAAGTAGATGAAAATGTATTTAACTGGATCTGATCATCATATAAACGGTAAATTCAGCATAAATTTAAATACTACAATGTAAATATACCCACAAGAGTCTATGTTTTCTTTTTAAAACAAGTAAAACTTCTCAGACTGACCTGGAAATAAATTTTAAAATAGCAAAGCACTTACAAATCTCTCTATAATCATCTGTAATAGGGTGACGAAAATAGTAAACGCCAGCAAGTGCTATAATCTAGGACACACTTTTTTTAATGGAGGGAACTGAAATCCTACAATTATAAATTGATAAACAGTCAAAGGTAAATTTCTACTAGTCATGAACCTGCTTTGGGGTATATGATAAAAGATGTTTTAATCTTTTAATAGTCATTTTAGACGTTATTAACAATTTACAGAAATTATTTTAAAGGAAGGATAATTTTTAAAGCATGTTTATTTTGCATGTTTAGTCTACCAGTTTTCACAAACTCAAATATTCAAATTTACAAAATATGGGTTTTAATGTATCCCTGTGATCTATTCTAAAAGAATAAAGAGGCCAGATGCAGTGGCTCACGCCTGTAATCCCAGCACTTTGGGAGGCCAAGGTGGGTGGATCAGGAGGTCAAGAGTTCAAGGCCAGCCTGGCCAAGATGGTGTAGGTCATCCCTACTAAAAATACAAAAAATTAGCCAGGCATAGTGGCATATTCCTGTAATTCTAGCTACTCAGGAGGCTGAGGCAGAAGAATACCTTGAACCCGGGAGGCGGAGAGGTTGCAGTGATGAGATGGCACCACTGCACTCCAGCCTGGGCTACTGAGCGAGACTCCATCTCACAAAAAAAAAAAAAAAAAAAGAAAGAAAGAAAAGATATACTTAATAAATGAAGGTTGAAAGTAGAAAGTAGTTATTTGATTCATAAAATGATTTATCATGATACCCTTCACATAGCCAGTTTCCCTAGTAGTTATAAATTATAATTATGATTCAATTTGTTATAAACTAAAATTTGTTTTGTGTGCAACTTTTCAGGAATTTTTTTAATGCATCAA
Source organism: Plecturocebus donacophilus (assembly GCA_004027715.1). NCBI lineage: Eukaryota > Metazoa > Chordata > Mammalia > Primates > Pitheciidae > Plecturocebus > Plecturocebus donacophilus. The sequence goes on from PVKP010010874.1 coordinate 17,357, forward strand.
GCACAGGATATCTATCTGCGATTCTAGATGAGTTTTGGTATATGAGCCATATTTATTTTTATCATCTGATCAAACCAGATTAGATATTTATACTAATTGAGTATACAATTAGTTATTCATGCTGTTATTTTTAAAAAAAAAAAAGCCAAATCATCTGTAGTTTATGGGATGATCATTTACAGTCCTTGTGTCTGATGATAGAATAGCTATACCAAGTAATAACATTAAAACTAAATATGATCACTGGATATAAATTGTATTCAAAGATAAGCACTCTGTCATAAAATCATTTAAAAATACCACGGCAGTCTTTACACTTTGGAAGGGTTAGTAAAACAAAATCCATGGAATCTAGTCTTCTGTACTCTAATTAGCAGATAGGGATCAGCAAATCCTTTTTTTATGGCAGGAACAAGTCACTTAATCTTTCTATTCACCTATTTAAAGTTAAGACTGAAAGATACTGAAAGAAGGGGAAATGATATTTTCCCCCTCTGGGAAATTAATATAGTGTACCTATCTCCTTGGGCTAAGAGTAACTTGGCTGCTTTGAGAGCCAAGGATATTTAAGCTTTTATAGTCAAGGGCTAATATTAACCTTGTACAAACACCAGCACTGTTTACAAAGAGTTGACCCCAAGAAATTTACACAGTATTAGTGTTTAAAAACATCTTGCTTCTAGCCAACCAGGTGATAAAAAATGGCACCTGAGGAGAAAAAGCATGCTCTTAATATTCCATTTTCAGGGAAGTTGTTTTGAGTATTTAACTGCCAAGTCATCAGCCACCCCATTTGGAATGCTGACCACAGCCTTTCTCTTTCAATCGTAGGCAGTGGCAGACATTGCTAATTTACCTTTCAGCTCAAAGGGGCTGGGACCTAGCACCCTGGGTGACTGTCTGAGAAGTCAGGGCAGAGTCCACTCTTCATTGACCTCAGGTGCCAACCTGCATCCCAGGACTAATCCTGAGCCTCAACTCTTTGGAAAGGCATTGAACTTTTTTGAAGAAAGTCTTAAGTAATTTCAACAAATATATTAAAATTTTAGAATTTGTCTATCATCTCTCTCTGTGTGTCTGTCTCTCCCTGTGTCTCTCTCCCTCTCTCTCCATTTGTCTATTTTTCTCTTTGTCTCTCTCTGACTCTGTGTATGTCTGTCTATCTCTCTGTATGTTTCTCTCTGTCTCTGTCTCTCTCTCTCCCTCTCCCTACGGCACTATATTGTACTCGGCAACACAGCACAGTGGTTTAAAGCACAAACTTTGGAGCCAGACTGCCAGAAGTCATTTCTGACCTCATCACTTTCTAGCTGTGTGACCTTGGGTATATCTTCTGAAATCTCTATGACTCAACTTTCTCATTTCTAAAATAGAAATATTACACCTCTTGTACCTGTATCATGGAACCATCATGATAATTAAATGAGTTTATATTCATAAAGATCTTATAACTGCGACTGGGATATAGTAAGCATCATAAATATTAGCTGTCAGTACTATCTTTTATGCATACATAGAACCTTGTGAGCTTCAGTTTCCTCTGCTGTAAAATGGGCTCATACTCTCTACTTCATAGTATTGCTGTGATGGTTAAGTGAGATCACATATTTAAATATCTTATGAAGGCCTGGCACATTGTGAGTACATTTTCTTCTCCCAACCCCACTCCTGCTCTCTCCATTGTTTATTACTGAAGTTGATTCACACTTTCACGCTTCATTCACACTCTCTGGAACTTCACTGTGGCAATCGCTTTTACGGGTCTCAGCCCCGGCGATGATCATCCGAGGCAGGCCTTGTGTGCCGATGGAATAGGTGGCTTCAGAAGTTCAGTGCTTTGCAGAAAGAGACTGAAGATTGGCAATTCTTGTCCTTTAAGGAAGCATGAGCTCAGGAAGAGTTTGCTTCAGACTTGGAAAGGGACAAAGGCTGTTAGCCCCCAGATGTGGGAGGCACACAGATGCTGCTTGGTGAAGTGGAGTGACCTCAGAGGGACCGGTGTGATGCTCCATGGGAGGAGGGCCATTAGCCACTGGGCTTCCCAGCCTCAGCAAATATTCTGGTGCCTCCACCTTGTCCAGAAGCAGCAGAGTCCCCAACCCCAAAGGGATCACGTGTAGGCTTGACTATTGCACATTTCAGCAGTGCCAAGTAGACTGAAGATCAGAGCACCTCCCTGATGCTGAGCTTAGCCAAAGATCTCCCCTGACTGCATAACCCTGCAGCAGGGGAACCCTAACAAGACTGAGATTGATTGTGTTTCCCACATTTTTATGAGGAATGGGGACGCAGAGTAAGATTTACAGTAATTTAAAGCAAATAAAGATTTTTTTAAACCCTTTTGAACAGCTGTGTTGGTGGTTATACATTCAAACCTACTACATATTCATTTTACAAATAAGCCTTTCTGTAATTTAAACGTCTAAAAATGCCATGCACACCGCAACCTCAAACCTGCTGCATATTATTTGTCACTCGGGCTTTCTGTAACATTAACTGCTAAAAATGCCAACCCTGCTGCGGTAGTCATCGTCACTGCTTGCCAAATATTCATGGTTCTCCCCCATTTTAGGCATACCACAGGACCGCATTTCCTGCCCCCTTGTGGTTATAGGGGGGCTATGTGACTAATTCTGGTTGTGAACAAAAAGACAATTATCATCTCAGTCAGAGCTAATACAAGACACTCAAGGGTTTTCTCTTTTTTCCTCTGGCCTTATGACCATCAGCATTCAGGATGACTCTGATACATAAAAAGTAAAGTTACTAAAAACTGTAATCAAAGAGATTTAATTCCTTCCATAAACACTACATTTAATTTTCAAAATTTATTCTCTTTATTCTTGTTTTTCAAAGACATACTATGGATGTCTAAGATCACTAGTTCTTGAAAAAATTCATCAATAAATCATACAGAAGACAAAACAAATTGTTGGAAAGAAACATTATGAGTGGCACAGAAAATCAGAGAGAACAGAAAATTTAAAACTCCTTAGAATGCATCCATAAAACAGAGACTCCAGAATATGTGTTCAATACACTCACATCTTGAATAACAACTATTGCCAAAAGCAATTTCAGAAATGACTTTGTCTTTAATTTTAAGAACTATTAATTCACAGGAAAGATATTCATAAGGTTTTATTTCATCATTATTTTCAGTATCTGTGATTCCCATCAATAGAACTTGCTCTTTAAATGCCTTGAAATAATACAGAAGTACCAAGTGGACATCTGTCGTTTTTTTTTTTCTTTTTTACTACCCAGCTGATGCTAGAGGAGGCTTCTAATTTAACAGAAAGAGCATACCTTTCCAGAGAGAAGCTAAAAAGATTCCACCAAATAATTTTTATGCTCCAATTCATTTTCTTTTGTTTCACCTTTGCAGTGACCGACCTGTGTGGATTGCCATTGATTCACACAGACACGGACTGACAGTACCTCACCTCATGCCAATGCTGGCGCCTCTAACCTCCCGCACCAGCGTTTCCTTATTGGTGCTGAGACATGAAAGTGTATCTGCTTGGCTTCCGCATGTACAACCTGAAATTGCAGGGTACAGATGTGACACTGGACAAACCTGTGGCCACGGGAAACAGGAGCTAGGGTACAAATTCTCCATTCCATTCTGAATGGACTTCCCTGAGAAGCTGTCACTCATGTAGCCACTTGCCCACAAGATTGTGCAATTAGTCAGACTGCTCAGTCTTAATGCCAAACTATGGTCAGCTCAGTCACATGCCCTGATATGTATACACTAGTACATAAACCCCATGCCTCTGTCTCAGGCTCTCTTTTCCGAAGATCTCAGGTTAAGGCGCTAATTCTCCCAGTCTCCCCACTTGGTCACTGACACATATCCCAGATTCTCCAATCACAGGACCCATTCCAGATTTTGAATGGGAAGCTAAGTGGAGAAATCCTGGGTCATGTTTGCAATGGGTATCATCAGCTGAAACAGTAGCTGCAGCCACGGTTTCCAATGTCCATGTCAGTGATATGGACTGTAGAAACATCAAGTTATATATTTCCATTGTGGAAATTATGGGTTTGATTTTCCCCTGTTATCCATAAATCTATAACAGTACTTGGTACGTCCCCAGGGCTACCCCTTGGCATTATCCCAGAAAGGGTCAACTGCATTATAGTCTGTCTCGCTGATACCTCTCCAGTTGTGCTGTTAAAAAAAAAACAAAGTCCTTTCCTGAATACGAAGGGTAAAAAGAGCCTCAAATAACATTTCAAGTCTCCACTAGTTCCATATTCCTATGACCACCCAGGTATTCATCATAGCATCATTGGTAATAATGAAATAATGTAATCAACTCAAATGTCCCCAAAGTAGAAAAATGGTTTAGTAAATCATAACATATCCATTGGATAGAATATTCTTTAGATACTAAAATTATAGCTATTGCTATGAAGACTATGGAGTGATGAGGAAAATCCTATGTTCTAATATAAAGTGGTGAAAAAATCAGAATTCTAGATTGTATACGGACATCTACTACAACTACATATTTTTTAATGCAGGGGAAAAGTAGATTAAGATATTCAAAATTCCAAAAATGATGGTGAGAGGAGTGAGATTATGAGTAGTCTTCTGTTTTCTGAGTATTCTGAAATATAATTTACTAATATTAAAATGAATACACACACACACACGCATGACAAACCCTGAAACCCTTTCCCAGCTCTTTAGGCTCCAGCATGGCTTGTTTTATGCGCAATGTGCTGGAGTGTGCCGCCTGCCTGCACATTAATCTTTTCAGTAATTGCAATTATCTCCTTTCCACGGAATGTGATGAAATCTGACTAAAGGTCTCTAATTCTTCTGTCTTTCCATGTTCTCATAAATAATAAAACAGGGCTCCATGACAACGAGTACATAAAAAGTTTTGTAAAATCTCATAGTAGTCCTAAAATTTTTACATTCTTAACCTAATAAAGGGCTCTTAAGTACACAGTTACTTGGACGTAAGTATTACTTGCTTCTATGCAGTAGAACCAAGTGATAGGAACATCCATGCTTGGATAGTCCCTACAAATGCATCTTTATCTGACTAGTACTATTCCTCCTCAGCAATTTCAAAAGGATTTTCTCCTCTGGGAATCCTTCTCTGATGATAACCCCATCCTCCTTCCTGGAGGAGCCAGCCATTTGCTCCAAAATAGCTCTTTCCCTGCTGTGTGATCTTCTCGACACTGCATACTTAAGTTCCTCAAAGACAGTGACTGCATTTTGTTCATCATGGTATGACCACTGCTTCTCAGAGTATCTGTCACATACCAGCCAATCAAAACACATTAAAGATTGAAGAAATCATTGTAACAAACAAAAGTTTTCATCAGAAGCCTAGGATCACTTTCACAAAGTAGGAGCAAGGCACAAGCACTCAAGGTAGGCTGACTTGTCGCAGGACCTGAAATGTGATAACTTGCCCAGTGCAAAGTTACAAAGGAGGAAACTGAGGCTAGAGGGCTAAACAGATGGTTCAGAGGCCCTTTGATGAGTCTCTGGCAGCCCTTCTCACTCTTAGTGGATCGTCTTTTCCCTGACCCTGTGCAATGCCACCTTCTGCTCTGTGGCTTTCTGACTGCTCCTTACGTGCAATCAGATCAAATCTACTCATATTCCCATCCCTCCTCACCATCCTTCCAAATCAGACCATGTGCTTCTCTTCTCCTTCTTTCTATCTTCCTCTGGCTGAGCCCTGGGCTTGGCAGACAGAAGGAATGCCCATCAAGGGTACTGTTTAATTGAAATTGAAGACAATGTCTATTTTCCAAAGTCTGTGTGAATTTTATTTCTGGTGTAAACAGTAACTGATGACTTACCCAATCTGTCAACTGTTACTCTCATCTTTTGAAAGAGGCAGTGGAATAAATAAATAAATGAATTCATGATGTCTTTAGAGAAGAGTAAATGGATGGAATTCTATATTTTCTTATTATGGAGTTGACACTGTCAACATTTTAACATGGGCTCAATTTGACGAATCTTCTGTGAATTATAATTAATTCAAAGATTTGAATCTCCTGTTTATATGTAATCTCCTGCTGAAATATTTAGGAGACTTGTTTACTTGTTTCAACACTGATTCAGGTAAAGAAATCATCAGCTGGGCATGCAAAGGTGATGAGCACATGTTACTCTTCTTTCTTTTTCTCCAATTTCCTTCCTTCCTTCATCCTACTCTGCTCTGAAGTCTACTAGGACTTCCTTACCATGGCAGTAATGCCAGAATAGTAGTGTTATTGTCTAGCTTTTACTGCATACCAAACAACTCCAAACCTTAGTGGCTTAAAAGAACACATCTTACTTCTCATGAACTATTAGTGGCTTAAAAGACCACGTCTTACTTCTCATGAACTATTAGTCACCTGCATGGTCCTACTAATCTGGGCAGTCTTGGTTGATCCTGACTGCACTTGCCTATGCATTGTGGTCAGCAGGTAGATCAGCTGGAGACCGAATAGTCTAGGATGGGCTCTTTCACATGTCTAGTGAATGGGAGATTGGAATAACTGGGCCACATGTCTTATGATCCAGCAGTGTAGTCCAGGCTTGTTCATGACAGCAGCAAAATTCCAAGAGTGAGAGTCAAGTATGCAAAGCCTCTGAAGGCCTAGACTCAGAACTTACTTCTGTCATATTCTATTGGCCAAAGTAAGTTGCAGGCTAACTCAGATTGATTAGGTGGAGAAATAGATTCTGCCTCGTGATGAGATTGCTGCAAACAATTGTGACCATCCTTGGCTTCTACTACATCCAACTAATGTAAATCAATGCCAATGTTGTTAAGCAGATTGATTGGAGACTAGATGAGAATCTCCTTTCTGAAGAATGTGCCCCATTTGATAGAATTCCTTGATTCTAGATTAGCAAAGCAATCTTCCAACCATGGGTTAACAGAAGCAGTGTGGAAGTACTTCATTAAGCAAAATCTGGCATTAAAAGGTTACCTGCAACGATGAGATTTGGTCTGAATAGAAACTGCAACCTTTTGCATGACATGTAATTCCAAAACTTTTGACTTCAAAATGGGGAGAAGAACTCAGACACCCACACATGCTGGGTCTGCATAATGTTAGTACCATCAGACATAGAATAAAGCAATGCAGTAAGTTTCACACAGCAGGGCTCTTCCCACAACCAAGATGAAAAGGAAACCTGTAAACTTACGGCATTCTAACTTACCCTTTGTGCTTACCCTTTGTGGGGGCATTTATCATACAACAGAGTGAAGATCTGATTGCCTTCCATCTCTGCTATATTTCTAGTTTCTTAGGGATACAAATAAATCTTTTAAGTTCATATTTCTTGTATATAATACAAAACCTGACTGTTGAAAAAAAATATGAGAGAGCGAGGGAGTTATTTCTGTGACTCAGAAAAAGACTAACCCAATATAACTACATGTATATTTTTAGAAGGTCTATTTCTAACCGAATACTCAAAGATTCTGCCATATAAAAATTACAGAATTACTAGTGAAAATAAGTTACTTCTTATAAAAACAGAAACATTACTATTGAGCTTAAGATGGAAGAAGTTGGTGGTGTTCATGTTACAATCTTGAGAATGGATTGAGAAATGCATATTTTTGCTTAGTAAGTTAAGAAAAATTTTAAATTTTCATAAACTTTCATCTAAAATTTCAATTTACAATTAAATACGGCAGCAACATTGGATATATACAAAGTATATGCACTTCAGATCAGGGCCCCCCCTCTTCTTAAGTAAGCTGAAAACCCAGGTTTAGAGACTAGTGGGCTACCTGTTCTTCAGGGAAATCTCTGTAAACATTCTCCCAGATGAGGAACTGGTAAATAGTAGCAAATCCTATAGATAGTTTCTAATAGGTCTTTTTCTCTCCTTTTTCAGCTCCATTACTCAAGGTCAGGTGACCCATCTTTTTTTGTCTTCTTTCTAACTTGTATTTTTGGTTCACTAGGTACATACGCAGGTTGGTTATTTGGATAAACTGAATGTCACATGGGTTCAAGGTACAGATAATTTTGTCACCCAGGTCATGAGCCCAGTACCTGATAGGTAGTTTTTCAATCCTCACCCTCCTCCTGGCCTCCACTTTCAAGTAGGCTCTAATGTCTATTGTTCTCTTCTTTGTGTCTATGTGTATTCGGTATTTACCTTCCATTTATAAGTAAGAACATGCAGTATTTGGATTTATGTACCTGTGTTAATTTGCCTAAGGTAATAGCCTCCATCCATGTTGCTGCAAAAGACATCATCTTGTTCTTTTTGATGGCTCTGTGGTATTCCATGGTATAGACGTAGCACATTTTTATTATCCACTCCACCACTGATGGGCATCTAGGTTTATCCCATGTCTGCTATTGTGAATATTGTTGCAATGAAAATACACACGCATGTGTCTTTATGATAGAACAATTTATGTTCCTTTTTACCCAGTAATGGGATTGCTTGGTCAAATGGTAGTTCTATTTTAAGTTCTTTGACAAATTGTCAAATTGCTTTCAAAAGTGGCTTAACTAATTTACATTCCCACCAGTAGTATATAAGTATTCCATTTTCCCTACAACCTTGCTAGCACCTGTTATCTTTTTATTTATTTATTTTTTTTAGACGGAGTCCTACTCTGTCATCTGGGTTGGAGTGCAGTGGAACAAACTCAGCTGACTGCATCCTCTGCCTCCTGGGTTGAAGTGATTCTTTGGTCTCAGCCTCATGAGTAGCTGGGATTACAGGTGTGTGCCACCATGCCTGGCTAATTTTTGTATTTTTAGTAGAGATGGAGTTTCACCATGTTGGCCAGGCTGGTCTTGAACTCCTGACCTCAGGTGATCCTCCCTCCTCGCCCATTCAAGGTGCTGGGATTACAGGCATGAGGCACTATGCTCAGTGATTTTTTGACTTTTTAATAATATCCATTCTGACTGGTGTGAGATAGTATTTCATTGTGGTTTTAGATTTGCATTTTTCTAATGATTGGTGATGTTGAGCATTTTTTCATATACTTGGCTGTGTGTAGATCTTCTTTTGAGAAATGTCTGTTCATGTCCTTTGCTCATTTTTAATGGTGTTGTTTGCTTTTTGCTTATTGATTTGTTTAAGTTCCTCATACAGTCTGGATATTAGACCTTTGTCAGATGCATAATTTGCAAATATTTTCTCCCATTCTGTAGGCTGACATGACCCTTCTTTTAACCTGGATTACCACACAGCTTTCTATCTGATCTTTGTTTTTCTGACCATAGCCAACCCACTTTCTCGAAAACTAATCTCTGCTTTAAACAACTGAATGGTTCAACAGGGCTCAGCCTGAATCACACCCCTCTAGTCACTGACTGCAGACTTTGGTCCCAGTCAGCATCTCCGGCTTCAACTCTGTGACTCCTCCCCTTATTCTAACATCTTCAATGAACTCCTTTGAGATCTCTGAAAAAGCTATGCACTTTCTCACTTCTGGATTTTTACATATGCTGCTCTGTTCTTCTATCTGGAACACTCTCTCCCTCAACTCTTTGCCCCCTGCCTTCTCTGGGACTTTTCCTTCACATCTCAACTAAGGAGCTCCTTCATCAAGAAAATCCTTATTTGTCTGTCTCCCTCTCTAGACTGTAAACACCACAAGGACACCCCACTGTTTTTTTGTTGTTCACTATTGTATTCCCAATGTCTAGTATAATGCCAGGCACAGAGTAGGCACTTCATAGATATCTCCAAAATTAATTGATTAATTCATTAATACTGGTTATCAAAGATAAGTCCTTGGAGTCAAATGTTCTATGTCACTCCTTCGTGGAAGATCTATTTACCTTCTTTAAGAAACAACAAACATAAAGGCATTTTTTGATGTTGTCTTATGAATATTGACAAACCAGCACTTGGGCCCACATTGAAGAACATACCATCTCTTCCATCTCTATCCAGGCAGGGCCAAGATTTTCCTCAGTAAATAAGTCATGATCCACTTCTAAACAAGAACTTATGGGCAGTTGAGGCCCCAACATTTTATGCCCTTAGAACATGATCAGAATTTTAGCACAGGAAAACTCTAAAGTAGGAACTGCCAAATCTTATATTCCAAGGAGTTTTGCAGGGTACTTGGCATTGCATTTTCCAAGAAAGTATTTTGAATTTAAGGAACTTATCCCATTATACAACAGTAGGAAGACAGAAAACCTAGATTCTATCCTGTCTTTGTCACTAAATACCCTGATCTTGGGGGTCATGATAAGACTACTCATTCCTTTCCCTGGAGCTGAACAACTTAATCCTTCTGTCCTGGGTCTGGCTCTTCCCAGTGTCTAAACCATCAAGCCTGAGCCCTAGGAGTCCCTCAACAACTGCCACAAAAGCAACAGGGTTCCCTGCTCTTACCTCCACCTCCGTCTGAGGATGTCAACTTTGATCTGTCTAACCATACGCTTTAGCCATGCTAAAAGCTAGGTCATCATTTAGATGACCAGCTTCTCCAGCTTGTTTCTCATCTCTAGACTTTGCTGCTCCTTTTGCCTGGAAGAGTCACATTACCCCGACCCCTTTCAACACCACCATAGTTCCCTGCCAGGACAACGTTTTTCAAGTCTCAATTTAAGCACATCCTCCATTATAACTTTTGGGAATCACCTTCCTTTGTGTCCTGTTGTGTCTGGTACCTACTTCTCTCAGAGTACCTGTGGTGTTCGGTTGCAAGGATTAATCACAGGTCTATCTTCCTACTGGACAGTAAGCTTTATAAAGCCAGGATTACGTCTGTATTTTGCTTTATATTCCCATTATAAAATTCTATATTTAACACAGAGTAAGTGGGAAAGTAAGGGAGGAAAGGAGGGAAGCAGAAAAGGAGGGAGGGATGAAATAAGGAAGGAAGAAGGGAAGAATGGAAGGAAAGGAGTGAGGAATGATAGAAGGAAGGAAGGAGGGAAGGACGGAGGGAGGAAGGGAGGAAGGGAGGGAAGGAAGGAACGAAGGAAGGAACGAAGGAAGGAACGAAGGAAGGAAAATAGGTTTTTTGAAATATTTTCAGGGCTTCACAGTTTCTAGTTTCCTCATTTGTAAAATGGGGAAAAAACACAACTTACTTCTTAGAATTATCATGAAGATAAAATGATATGGTGCACTTAAAGCAATTTGCATTCTTTGCATGTAGTACGAACTCAATAAATGTCAACTAGTACTATTATAGTATTATAAATGTCAACTAGTACTATAATAGTACTAGTTGACATTTATTGAGTTCTTACTACATGCAAAGAATGCAAATTGCTTTAAGGGGCATTTTATCTTCAGGGGAAATTGCAAAGAAATGCAAATTGCTTTAAGGGGCATTTTATCATCATGATAATTCTAGCAAGTAAATTGTGTTTTTATCCCCATTTTACAAATGAGGAAACTAGAAACTGTGAAGTCCTGAAAATTTTTCAAAAGACCTATTGTCCTTCCTTCCTTCCTCCCTTCCTTCCTTCCTTCCTTCCTTCCCTCCCTCCCTCTCTTCCTCCCTTCCTTCCATGAAAACTGGATATGATATACGGGTAGAATATGGACTGAGGACTTCTTCTTAACTGAAGGGACATATTCCAGTGGTCCTCCTGGCTGTGTAAAGGAAGAATGTGCTACCACAAGAAGGCGTAAAATCCCTATCGCAGGAGAATTCCCAGTCTTATCTGGAGAGTTACCTGGCAGTGCCTTTCCCAGGAATTCTGGAGGTACATTGATGACAAAGCACACCATTGTATTTTAAATCTAGACCTTGATGTCTAGCACTTTTAAAACAAAGTTGCTCCAAAGATACAACATTTGGACAATGACACAAATTTTTCTACATTAAATAAACAACAAAACATCATTTAAAGTGTCAAAGTTTGTACCTGTGCTCAGAATATATCCAGAGGACACCGGGCAGATTGTCTTGAGATCGCACTGAGTAGTACTACTTTGGTGTTTTTTTGTGTTTCAGATTTTAATTCTCAACTTTGCAGGTCTAGAAACTTGAATTTGTTGGTACACCAAGAGCAGAGCAGACTCCTCAAAGAACTCACATTAAACAAATTCACTGTACACTGATGAGTAAGTTAGATTGCTAAAGGATTCATTCCTAATGGGAGATGGTTGACACGAAATGCACAAATTGGCACAGATTTACATGGCAAGTAAAAATATAATCAAAGATTTGTTTGCTGAAACCAGATCCAAAGCACAGGAAATTGAATGCTACAAAATTGAATGGAATTATTCTCATGACATCCCTGGAACTGTGAACCAGTGCCCTTTGCTCTGATCTGTGTAGAGCCCATGCTGACTGCCTCCACGTCAAACTCACACATTTTTTCCCTTAAACATACTGTCATTGATTAGCTTTATCGTCAGATCATTATACATTCAGATTCTGGCCCTAGAAACAATTTGTACTTAAGGTGTCTTTTGCACACATCTGAACATGTCTATTATGAGTTGATTTTCTCTTGAACTTTCAGATCTTGAAGGTGCCTCCTACCCCTTCTATGGATGCCTCCTTCCAGTACTTCCCTCTACCAGGATTTTGTTGTGAAACAAAAGTTGGAAGCAACATACATATTTTAAATAAATGAAGTATTCCATATATGTATATAGTAAGGGGCATGGTGTCAATATAGTTGAAATATCTGTTGTGCCTCTTATGTGTAAATGATTAAGATAATTAATTTCTCTAAAATTTGGGCTCCATTTTTTTAAATGGGCATAATAACATTTATCAGAAAAAGGTTTTTGTAAGGATTAAATAAAGAAAACAAGCCCAATAGAGTGTTAAACAAATATTACTTCCCTTCCCCTTAATAAAATTATGATGTTTACTGCAGTAATAGGGCTGCAAATTTCACTTACACTGCAACTCAGACATGCAAAGGAACATGTTGGTTCCTTATTTTGTCTGTAACCAATCTGATCTCCTTCTTGAGTCCCCACTATGTATATTTAGGGGCTTTTTAAAGTCCATTTAATCCAATCTGGTTTAAAGCTTAATCAAATATATAATTTAAATAGTCCCTATAGGTCCTGTTCAATATTTAGGAGTAATTGCTCCTCTTCCTTATTTCTACACCTTTAAGACAGCATCTGGGCATATGTAAGAAGTTTAGCTTGCATAACTTGAGAGAGCAGAGATGCAGAGCTCTCTTGGCTCTTGCTGGGTCTCCATGTGACCACTGCCTCCCACATGCCCTTCATCCAGACCTGAGCTAAGTAGTCCTTCTGTAGCCCCTGCTGACAAGATGGGAGTGGCACTCCCCCTCCCTTCCCACTGACGGCTCTGTAAAGGACATGCTAGCTCTGATCTCAGCTTCCTCTTGGATCCATCCTCCTGCCCCATGGAGAGACTACTGGAACTCCTGAGTCCCTTTCATGCCTAATTACACTGTGCCCGCCCCCCCTTTGGTGTATTTGCATCTGAGATTGGGGCACGGCAGCCACTCCAAGATCATTTTCAGATTCCAGATGAAAATCAGGGAGAAGTCTCTCTGCCCCCCCACCCACCTCCCACCACCTACCTGATACCTCTCCAGAGAGAAGAATCGACACACCTGTCCTAGTTTTGTACTCGTACTTCCCCTGTCCCTCATTTTCACTATGTCTTAGGATGGAAAAAAGTGAGCTTTTCTTTTACTTCACTGACATTATATCTACTTTTAATGAAACCACAGGTTTCATAGCCAAGCTACTATAGGCAGAGAGGTCATCTTTCCTATACTCTGGGAAAATGCTACAATCTAGTATTATCAGGACTAGGCTTTGTTTTTCAAAGAGATATCAATGGAATGAAACAACTTATCTTTCTCTACAAATCATAGTTTTCCAGCCCATTTTCTTGCTAAAGTAAAGAAATTTTTACCCTCGTCTGCCCTTGCGTAGTAAGCCTCATAGGTTTGAATCAGAGGTGAGACATTACAATAAAACATAATTTTAAGAATGTGATAGATTAAATTATTGGCCCAAATTCTTCACCTCTCCCTGTATCCATGCCCTTTGCCTGTAATACTGCAGCCTGACCCATGAAAGGCTGGGTGTTCCTTCCCATCTTTTGACTTCGGGCTTGGCCCTGTGATTGATTTTGCCAATGGCATGATAAAAGCAGGAGCTGGTGCAATTAGGTGTATCTTCTTGCACCTCTGCCCTTGAAAGAATAAGAAGTGGGAGGAGGAGGAAGAGGAGGGGAGGGGGGGAGGAGGAGAAGGAGGAGAAGGAGAAACAGCAGCAGTGAGCCCATTTATTCAAAAAAAAAAAAAAGAGAGAGACGTGGAACAGACCCAGACCAAAGCTTGAAGCAAAGTCTGGCATAGATGAGGCCCAGCCCCCATGTGACTACAGATGTGTGGGAAATAAATTTTTATAGCTGCATGCCTGTGAGGTTTGTTTATTACAGAATGTATTGTGGCCAGAGCCAATAGACTCAAGATGGAAGCTGGACAACATCAGTTTACTATTTGCAAAACATTCCTGTCACATGACTGCAATCTGCGATGAAGACTCCCTGGGGGAGTCACTCTGTAATAGGCTCCTCACTCAAAAGGTATGCCACACAAATGAAGTTAACTTAGAGCACCACTGTCACCTGAGCATTTACCCTCGACAAATGAAGTGCCATCATCATTTTAAGATTTTAATCTCTGGAATTGGGAAGAACTTAATTTAGTAAGGAGGGACTGGAGTTTGGAAATGAGAAAGAGAAAGAAGCAAATCTTTATACAATCAAATGTATAAAGAGAATCACTAATTTAGATATACATTTTAACAGGCTCTCTCAATATTGACTGAATCCCCACCCTATGGAATTTTGGTTTCACTGTCCTTGGGTGGGACAGTAAATCTTCTCTGATAATTCTACAGTCAGGGATGAGATGGCAGAGATGACAATCAGATTTTTATTAACTTGTCCTTTTTTCTTAGATCCTATTAAAGTACTAATATAGTTTCACTTCAGCTATTTACCTTCTAGTCTTTCTAGGTCCATCTATTTTCTAACAAATATTCCTTTCCAAGGTTTTATACAGTATTTGGTTGTCTGTTATTTACAAACCCCAACTAATTTTAAACTTTAAAATGACAAATGCAAAGAGAAAAGAAACCTCCAGCTAACAGGTCAGGTGATGGAGATAATAATAGCCATGAATAAAAATAGCTTCCAAATTATAGCCCCAGGTTTTCTTGTTATTTAAGCCATATTATACTACATTTTCTAAATTTAGCAACCATTATAGCATTCCCCAGGCCTTTTGATAATATTGACAGATTCTGAATACTTTTGTATCAAAGCAGTAACTATAACTCTTCTAGACACTTATTTTGAGAAATCCAGTTAGACAAAGCTGAAGGTGATTGGCGCATCTGTTCTTCCTCGACAGACTTTGGCTTTTGTCAGGTAAGAAATCACCTTTAATTCAACACAAAATCAACCAGCAGAGTATGTTTAGTTATACAGTAAAAAAATAAATAAATGTAATACCACTCCTTCTGGTGGTGCAACCTACAAATATCTACTGAGGGTGTAATTTGGTTAAAATATTCAAAATGGATTAGGGGACTCTTCCATATTTAGTTTCTTTTTCATTCAGGAAACATTGATACTACTCCATCTCTCCAAAGGGAATAGTTTATGAGTTTTGTAGAAATACATAACAAAAGAAGCATCCACCTTTTTCATTAGTTTCTAATGTCTCATATACCTCATGCCAATGTATACAGAGGGAAACTCTCTAAAACAGGTCTAAGTATCCATTATTTACCTTTGCAAACCAGACAGTAAGTTCTTAAAGTTTCTAGATTTTTTACAGAGATAGTATTATGAATATATTATGTTATTGTTACATATGCTATTATAGATGTTATTATGATTATATTATTATGATGCTATTATGACTAGTATAAAACAAACAATAACTGTGCCCTATGCCATTGACTCCCTAGGTTCATGGAAATAATTATGAAATGACTGATCAAGTTACAGCAAAACACAGAAGATATAAACTTCTGTGTTGGAGAGCTCTATGCTGTGGTAAGGATATCATAAACAGTAGGCATATCAAACATTTTTCTAAAGATACAATCACACCTAAAAACACGTATTCTCAAAAGGATCTGATTAGATGTGCATATTGCTTTTCATTACTTTGCAACTTTTTTTCCATTAGAAGATATTTTATTTCTACACTGTACATAGGCATGGTGGCCTAAAGAGAGACTCAAAGAGGCTCCTGCCCCCAACACACCTTACAATCCCATTCTCTATGTATGAAAGTCCACATTGTATAATAAAGTGCACACTCTGGACCTGGTCTGCCCAGTTCATCTAATCACTAGCTGTGTCACCATGGGCAAGTTTAAATCACCCTGCTGTGCCTTTGGAATGCAGGTAGTATGTTAGAAGAATGCCGGTAATTAAAGGTCGTACTCATGGAGCTGTTGCAAGGTATAAATAAGTTTAAATGTGGAGGAAGCTTAGAATCTGTCTGGCACAGAATAAGTACTGGGCAAGTGTTCAGTGTTATTGTTGATGTTTGACTGAATAACAGAACTATCATATGTGCAGCTTCAGCTTCAGTCATACTGAACTTTTCTCAGTTGTTTAAATAAAATACATTTCCTCTAACTTTAGGATCCTTTCACATACTTTCCCTCTTCCCTACACTGTCCAGTACTGTAGCCACTGGCCACATTTAGGGCTCTTTAAATGTAGATGAATTAAAATTAAATGAAATGTAATAGTCCATCCATTAGTTGCACTGGCCACATTTAAAGTGCACAATCACCATATGTGGCTATTGAGTTAGACAGAACCAACATAGAACTTTTTTATCATCACAGAATGTTCTCTCAGAAAGCACTGGTCTAGACTGGTCTTCCCCTCACTTTAATTCCTATTCAGTCTTCATACTGCTGCTTAAATATCACTTCTTCAGTGAATCCTTCCCTGACCCCAAGTCAATGTTAGGTCCCTCTACAAATCTTCCCAGAGAGTGCTGGATTTTTCCTTCAGAGATTTCTTATATTTATACATATGTTGAATGAAGTATTCCCATTAGGCTGTAAGGACTTTGAAAAAAAGAGATCATGTAGGCACATAGTAAACACCTAATAAATATTGCAGACTGAATGACTATGATAGGAAATTTATAAAGTTACTTAATATTTTAATAGCTAATATATATCACATGCTTACTGTGTGCAAGGCACTATTCTGAACACTTTATGTGTTTTAAGCTATTTAATTCTAACAACTCCATGAGGTGTTAGGTGCTTGTATTCATTATCTATTGCTGTAGAATAAGTTACCACAAACATGGTAGCTTAAAACAACATGCATTTATTATCTCACAGTTTCTGTGGGTTAGAGGTCTAAGCATGGCTTAGCTGAATCCTCTGTTTAGGTCTCCTCTTCAGCTAAGCTATGCTTAGACCTTGTTTAGGCTGTAATTCAAGGTGTTGGGTAGGCTGTGTTCTCATTTGGAAGCTCAACTGGAGAAGAATCTGCTTCCAAGCTCACTTGGGTTGTTGACAGAATTGATTTCCAGAATCAGAGTGGGCAATATCCTAAATAAGATCTGCCTCTCTCCTAAACTTAAGAAGGAATTTTTAAAAGCCAACATCTTCATGTAAGTCATAGGTAGGGGATAAAATTGTATCCCTATTCTTCTAAATAGCAGGAAAGACACAGAAAGAAAGAGAGAATTAATATATGTTCCCATCATTCTCCTTTCATTTACCAAAACTGGTAAAGGAGTTCACCTGAAGAATTTGACTCTTACCATCCTGAGGGAAGAAGATGTGATTTCAAAGTTCCTACCGGTTCTTTGTATAGCTAAAGGTAGAGGCCTCTGCATAAGGCCATGTCTTTTAACAGAGCCCCTTAATAAGCTTTTGGCCAAAAAAAAAAACAAAAAAAAAAACAGGTCAATGAACCAATTTAGAGAGGGGAAAAGATTTGTGAAAAGCTAAATTAACTAGGCATAAAAAATAAAGAGTACATTGGGATGCCACAGTTCATCTAGGAAGTGAAAGTATCCCTAACAAGGTAGGAACCCTGGAAAACATCCCAAGTGTTTAAGATACCTAAGAGCAGCACATTATTTAAATAGTTTTCTGCTTTTCCATTTCCAATGTCACTCTGTTCCATGCTATGTTACACTTTCCTTCCACTCCCTAAAAACCATTGTTAAAGATCTGTATGCATAACAGCCTACAGTGAGGAAATCTGTGGGGAATGCAGGAATAAAGCCGTGAAGGCAATGATCATTTCCTTGAGGAACTAGCACTGCAGAGCATGTTTACATGGAGGGAGGCCCACAGTTCTGTAGTCTTGAGCAAAAAATCCAGGTAGTGCTAAGAGAGATGGCTAAGGGCAAGGTAGCAACCAAGTAGAACTAGCCATCCCTTTTGTCAAGTACAGTAAGGGAGGGTGAGCCTTCAAGAGAGGCAGGCAGACTCTTGGGCTGCATTCAAGCTCCCTGGCTCAGAATGCTCTCCTCATGCCCTATCCTATAGAGGCACACCAGCTCAACTGTTCTACAGGTAATACAGACTGTTCTCTGCAATCATCCCACTGAACCTGATAAATGGGATGTTATTCCATCACCTTGAGAATTGTCCTGTCTGCTAAGACTGAAAACTGAGAAACAGAGCCCTCTTATTGCCCTCTGATGGAGCAACCTTTCCTTGAGTGACAAACGTGACTTTCAGAGGTGTCACTTTGAAGGATGAGCATTCTGTCACCTCAGTGAGGAGTTACATAGGGATAAGAGAGCTGCAAGTTTGGGTCCCTTTTCTCTCCTGCTGTCGAGGGAGCTGCTGCTCACAGAGTTCCAGCAATGGAATCTATCCAGGAAAGTGTCAGAGGTAAGGTAAGGATTAGCAGAGCTCCTGTCAGCCTGTGCACAGCCTCTTCTGGGCATTATTCTCAAAAGGGAGCCTCAACACATCTCCCTCTCTAGAGCAATACAAAGTCATGCCTGACTGCAAAGTTTGCAGTTTTCTGCTTATTTGGGTGTCAGCTGACAGCAACACACACACACACACACACAACCAGGCAAGCATGCACATGCACACCATTCTGCTCAAGATAATTTTTCTGCAGGAAACTACAGCAAGCATCTTCTTCATTGCCTCATGGAGACGCTGAAGGTGCAGATTCCTTGGACCCAGGAGACGCAGTAGCCTCTGGCATCTCAGTTAAATTCTTAAAAGTCCCCCATGGAATTCTTCGTTGTAGAAGACCCACTCTGCTTTATTAATTCCACTGTAGACAGTATTATCATCTGTTTTTATACTTACTCAAGACAGATTTTAAACCAAGAAGAACCTCAGAGAAAGGAGATTTGGGTTCTTGGAGTTCAGACCAAACTAGTTAGAAACACGATATGGCCACAGATCTTAATTATCTCCCCTTCAGGAAGGAAATACAAGTTTTCAGAGGTATGTCATAAACCCACACACTTCTTTCAGCTAGCATTGATAGCCACTTGTCTTCAACAGGGTAGTAAAGAGGACTTCCGTCCTGAAATCACCTTCCGTGTTGGGAACATAGTAGTACAGATGCAGAAAGACAGGCTTTATCCTCTACTATCTAAGAGTCATAGGTCATGGGTTCCTTTGCAAAAGGATAATAACAACATGCTATTTACACATTTATGAATTAAATGAAACAATGAATGTCAAACAGCACAGTCTGGTGCATAATAAATGCTCAATAAATACTAGATGTTGCTATTACATTATTATTATCATTATTACTATCACCACTTTAAGTGTTATGATTTACCAAAAAGGGGCATTAGAAAAACAGAGAGCCATAATAGAGAAGTTAAACGATTCATACTTTGTTCCAAATTGAATAAAGAAAAACAAGTCACTTCATTTTTGTTTTGAGCTTATTTTACTTTATTCATCAAATACTATATAATGCTTACTATGTGCCAGTTATGGCTCTAAACATAGAACTTATTGCACCAAAGATTATTTAATTTTAAAGCATCACAAATTTCATAACATCAATATTATAATATATTGAAAATATAACAAATACAAATAATCTGGAGAGTGTATATGCTGTTCCATTATGCATTCGAAGAATAATAACTGAATATGTGCCATGAGCCAGCCCTGACGCTAGTCACTGGGGTGACAATGTTCAATAGACAGACAAGTTACCTGCCCCAGATTAACAATGTTGAGATTTTTAAAATAATTACTCTTTCTTTTGTCTGCATTGAAAGTCAATCTAGACCAAACTGAAGACAGTTTAACCATGTATTTAGCAGCCAGGTTTAGAGCTGCCCTATATAAACTATCTGGCTTCCCGGGGCAATTCATCCATGATTCTCAGAATCTGTAGTTGACGTGGGTAACCAGGAAGGATCACTATAACACTGCCACGTGGTGCAGCAGCAGGTCAGGCTCAGCTTCCTAAACCAGTGCCAGGATCAGCCACAGCAGGGTGACAGGGAAGCATGAGCCATCTTGGCTGATTCTAACTGGGGTGGACAGCAGAGACACTTGAAGTACTCCTTACAGCACAGCTCCAAGCCATGTGACCCAGCTGATCAGGGCCATACCACAGGGCAAGATGGCCGGTAGCTATCACTGCTGGGTAATTCATGTTCACCAAAAGCTCGGGTCAGACAGGGAGGCTCAGGGGCAGAACAGTTCATTGCCAGGCAGGCTCTATTGTCACTGCAAGTATAGGACACCCTTAGGTTTATCCAGTGTGGAAGGGCATCCTGGCCATAGTAGTGCCTCTTAAATTGTGCTAATGAGAACATATAGATAGAATAGATATAAAAGACATGTAATACAGATACAGGAATATATTTTTGTATATATTGCATGTAGTTACCTTAGTACACACTGTGTCATATGTTTTAAAATATCTTTTATTAAAATGAATGCCTTTGTTATAAAGACTATATCCTATTCTATGGCCATTACTATTATTCTTAGTCTGTTATTGCTGGGTCCATATTATGGGATTCTTTGTTTATTCGTTCATTCACTGGACAAATGTTCATCAAGCCACTACAAGTGCCATGCTTCAGGGATGCAGTGGTGAGCAAACAGATAAGTTTTTATCTGCTCTTGTAAAGTTTATAGTCTAGTATGCTGGTGATCATTTATATTACTGTTCAGCAAATATTCACTCCCCGCCTCCTCTCACTGTGGATGTGGTATCTTTCTCTACCTCCACTGATACTGGGCTTGGATATGCAACTCACTTTAACCAAAAGAATGTCAGCAGATGAGATGAATAGAGGCCTTCACTGTGCTAGCCTCTTGCATTGCTCCCCTTCTTTATGAAAACAACGTGTTTTGGGTAGCCCCTGGTCCAATGCTGATGGGCAAACACATAGAGTAGACATGGATCCACTCACATCCTGAAGACAGACAAGCTCAGGGACCAAAGGCCTAAAACAAAGCTGCCCAGCCAATGCCAGTCTAGATCTGCCAAATCTAGCTGAACTGCAGGTCAACGTGCAGACCCATGAGGGTTGAGAATTAAAGCTTGTTGTTATAAGCTTCTGAGTTTAAGGATGGTTTCTTATGTAACACAGTTGTTACAGTAATCCTCAAATACAGAAACCAACAAAGCAAGAAAATGTCCATCAAATTTGAGAGTGATTTTCTACAAAAGACAAATTATATTCCAGTGGAGATATTCTGAAGAAAGGTAAATTTCTTACCCTTTCTTTATGGATGTGAGCCCCTCTCCCCATGCTGCACCGCATGGAGCTTCCCCTTACAATATTCTTTTTTCCAAATATCAATAAAAGGGAATCTAGGCCTCTGAAACACACAAGCTGCTTTTCCCAATGTTCTCACCATTGTATGTCTAGCTTTTGTGGATTCATATTTTAAACAAGCTGTGAGGAAAATTGAGAAGATTTAGAACAAAAATGACAAATGTTATCAAAAGTTTTATAAACGAGGCATAAAACTGAGGGAAAGCGGAGTGCTGAACCCATAATTGAATGTCTGTAGATACTGTTGATTGATGTAGAAGAAAAAAGTGGAAGATTTGAATGTAAAACATGTTGGCAAACTCATTTTTTTCTGCACTAAGGAGCAAATAAAAATAAGCAAGTTCCTTATAGCAGGATAGTTTTAGATTAGATGCAGGAGAAAAGGATATCAGCTGAAATAGGTTTCTAGGAAAGGTTTGCTGTCTCCTCTCCTAAAATTGTTTAAGGGAAGGAAAACTAAGGGATATGAGAACCTGAGCAGAGTCAGAGGGATGGACCAAATCACTGATGCCTATTTCCAGATTATGGATTTCTTTGATAAGGTGAAAAATGCCATAGACTACATATCCTGTTGGCTCCTGTAAGTATCAAAAAAGATTTTTAAAAACTTACTGGATCTATCTGCAGCCAATTAAGCTGACTGGATTCCTTTCCTCATGGGGGCCCAGTGTGCAATGGCTGCAAACAGCAGCTTCCTCGGTAGTGTACGCAGCCTGTTTCTTGTATAGGTTGCTTTAGGGACCTTGGAGACAGGCCTTCCAGATATATGTTTATGTCTCTGACCTTGCCCTACCCCAATGTAGGCTCCAAACAGGCAAGTAAGGTGCCTTTGGAAAGCCCCAGGGCACTGTGTCCAGGGTTCACATTGGCCAAGTGATCATGTCCATTCGCACCAAGCGGCAGAACAAGGAGCGTGTGATTGAGGCCCTGCACTGGGCCAAGTTCAAGTTCCCTGGTCACCAGAAGATCCACATCTCAAAGAAGTGGGGCTTCACCAAGTTCAATGCTGATGAATTTGAAGACATCGTGGCTGAGAAGCGGCTCATCCCAGATGCCGTGGGGTCAAGTACATTCCCAATCGTGGCCCTCTGGACAAGTGGTGGGCCCTGCACTCATGAGGGCTTCCACTGTGCTGCCCTCCTCATAATATGAACCAATAAATTTACTTCCTGTCCACAAAAGAAAAAAAAAAACTTACTGGATCTAATGGCAAAACTAAAGTTGCCTGTGCCTAAGATTTTTTTAAAAAATTTATTCACTCATTCAGTGAAATTTCATTAAGCATCTACTCAGTGCCTGTCAGTGTTTTATGTAGTTATAATACTGAAGAACCAGAAAAATCACCTGTCCTCATGAAGTTTACATTATATTCACAATTGTGAGGGCTCAGTGGTGTGTGTCTGTATCTCAGCTACTTAGAAGGCAAGATTCCTTGGGCTCAGGAATTGGAGTCCAGATTAGGCAACATAGTGAGATCCCCGACTCTAAAATACATATATATATTTGAAATATATATATATATGTTTAAAAGTATATATGTATATATATATATTTAAAAGTATACATATATATTTAAAAGTATATATATATTTTAAAGTATATATATATATATTTTAAAGTATATATATATTTAAAAGTATACAGAAACCAACAAAGCAAGAAAATGTTCATCAAATTTGAGAGTGATTTTCTACAAAAGACAAATTATATAGATACATAGATATATACTTTGAAAAACATTCTATCACAAATGTCACTAACTCAGATTAGTAAGAATAATGTACTAAGTACAGTAAATTTTAAATTTGACTGATTGCTTAAGACTCTTTCTTGGGCCAGGCGCCATTGCTCATGCCTGTAATCCCAGCACTTTGGGAGGCCAAGGCAGGTGGATCACAAGGTCAGGAGATCAAGACCATCCTGGCCAACATGGTGAAACCCTATCTCTACTAAAAATACAAAAATTAGCTGGCTGTGGTGGTGCACACGTGTAGTCCCAGCTACTTGGGAGGCTGAGGCAGGAGAATCACTTGAACCTGGGAGGTGGAGGTTGCAGTGAGCCAAGATCACACCACTGCACTACAGCCTGAGACTCTGTCTCAAACAAACAAACAAAAAGACTCTTTCTTAAGAGTCTTTCTGGGTTAGTAGTTCTTAGACTATTGTAGAAAAGTTATACAAATTTATTATTTCTCATACATATTGTTATAAAGTTATAAAAGCAAATAATTCCCAGAGTTTTGAAAAGAATTCCAATAGCTTTGAAAAACAAGAATATAAATATGAGAATCATCTTTCAAAAATTCATATATTAATATTACTCAATACACTTATCAGATAAAGTTAATTTTGGAGGTGTTTCTCATATCCTTGACTAAGAGCATTCTTTTCTATTGCTTCACTTCTAGTCAATGAGGAATGGGATCAGGAAAATATGGCTTGAGCAGCTCCTCAATTCCACAGTGCCATATTGTAGGGAGGATCTCGGATTTCTGATCTTGTAAAGAACACTGTCTAAATGCATTGGTCAGATGACACTTTTAGTCTTACAAGAAAGAACCTCCTCAATATCCTTTCCACATTGTCTCCCAAAAGACTCCAGGAGTGACAATATGACTGTTGAACTGGAATCGGCCTGCAGAGGGTGTGGCTACCTATCGAGTAAGCCTATTAACACATTACAGCAGCTAAAAGGTGTGCCTAAAATAATTCCACTCTTTCATCCACAGCTCCCAGAACCACTCTGCAGAAGAGAACGCTGCCTGGCAGATATTACAGAAACAATTCATTTAACATTTACAAGACCTTCAGTGGTTCTCAACATCCAAACAATGTCTCAAGTGATAAATTAAGCATGAATTATAATTTTTGTTTTGCATCAGCGAGACAAAATGGCTTGGATTGGGTACCTTGATATTAGAGGTAATATCCACAGTTGGTATTTTTTATAAAAGTCATGAAACCAGTCCTATTAATCCAGTATCATGCATAGAGCACAAGATCTCTAGGTCATTTTCTTTCTCCATAAATAACCCCCCAAAAAAATCTCTCTGTGCATTCTTCTAAGGTTTTAGCAGCCTGCAAACCTGTGGGGACAAATATGGCTTTCTAAAATTTGACTTGTAAAAAAAAATCTGTGAGTAGTTCTTATTATAGGTTATATTTCGTTTATATTACCCTATTTCCTGCTTAAAAGAAAGCAAAACACCCAAAGGCTAGAACTGGACATTTTTGAAGATAACAAAAATAGTTATGGCTCTAAATTTTTTTTATCAGTTGGGAATCCCAGCTTAGATCCCTGCCACCTGCTTATGGAAACTTTCTAGAAGCTCTGTGGAAAGACAACAGGGAGAAAATATTAAGGTTTGTTGCCTCTACCAAGGCCACCTTAGAAAAACACAGAAGCAGCAAATCCCCATCTAGTGACCCCATTTGGCTAGCCCTCACTGTCTTCATGAAGCTATGGGTCGATATATTTATCTGTGGAAAAGTAACAATAGCTATCATACATTAAGCATGTGTTATCTGTCAGGAGTTACATACACTGTCTCTTTTTAAATTGACAGTTGTTATTTGAGTAGATTTGGTTCCCATTTTTCATACTGTATTTTAAGGCTTAAAGAGGCTAAGAATCTTCTCCAAGGTCATGTAACTAGTAACTGAAAAAGGCAGGATTCAAATCCAGTTCTGTCAGTCTCCAAAGCCTAGGCTCTCTACCATTACATCACATTGCCTCCCGAGAAACCATTGAACTTATTTCAGAAGCTTGATCTGCTCTGTAAAATTAGTCAAGACAACATGTGGGCAACTCAGTTCAAGCTCTCTGTGTCCAAACACCTGCTTTGCAACTCATGCCTGGACCACAGGACATTAATCACCATATCAGGAAGAGAGGAACACCAAGTTTTAAAGTTTCAATCTCAACAAACTTGCTTTTTAGGTGCCTTTCTGCTCTTTAAAGAGCTATATGGAGTTTTCAGTCTAACAGGACCCTTTTCTCCACAGCAACAAAACAAACTAACCCCTCAAAATAGGTTCTGAGTGTATTTCAATTTAAGTATATCACAATTCAAACCCCATCCCAAACCAAATTAATTGCTGGGATTATTTTTACTTTTCATAGAAATTCAAAAGTATTTTGGTTTAATTTTAAATTCAGGTAACTGAACACTGTGTCATATACCTACAACCAGAAGTACAGTTAGACCATGTCCCTGCATTAATTTGACAAAGTTACATTGGCCAATTCATAAAAGATAGCAAATGGAGATAGACCACATCAAGTTCTTTATACAATTATACTCCTATTAAACAAGCTAAAATAAATTTAACATTATAAAAACCCTATGTTTAGTATTAGTGTACAGGTTTACATAAGTATTATTCAAGGTACTGTACAATGGTATTATAGCAAGCACTATATGAAATTGAGCAAAAAGAGCCTTGAGACAACTCATGACTTTTGGAACTGATAATTTCATGTTCCAAGAAAATAGTTCAAAAGAAAGAATGATGACAATTGAACAAAATGTCCCTTTGCAGCACTATTAAACGGCAAAAAGATGAAAACTCAAGTGTCCATCAAGGGAAGAAATGGTGTCACAAGCTTTATGACAAACTTGTAAACATGATAACCGTTGAAAGAGAGGCACTCAGCCTTTATTAGTACCTAGTTATAGTAAATAAATTAAGTGAAAAATGCATAGTAATAAAAATAACAAAAAGCTATGTAATGTATGTATCACTATTCAACTTTGCACTGGCCTGGCCTGTTCTCTTTATGATAATTTATTGAGCCATATATTTGTGCACTTCTCTGTAAATATTTCAATAAACTTCTAAAATGTATTGCTAAATTTTTACAAAATTTGGAGGCCAAATGACTTATATTCTTAGAATAATTAACCTTTCACTCATTAAAAACTAGTAACAAATAAAACCAATTAGTAGTTTCAGCTTTTTATATGGTTACAATTGGTAAATTTAATGCAATCATAGAGTGTCTTCACAGGACCTGAAAAAAATAATAAAAGGCTATTTGAGAGTTTCAGGAAGAGATAAACTTACCCAGCATCATCCCCTAAAGAAAAGTGCCTTATTATTTAACTAAGAAGTTTGCAATTTTTCTTCTGTTCAACATTTATTTTAAGTAAATAGATAAGCCTCTTCTTACACATCACTGCCAGGTCAAACCAAAGAGTGTGCACTGAGTGCCTATTTGGTCAGTGTGCTGAAAACAGTTGGAAGCTACAGAGCTGCAGATCTCAGAAAGGGAGGCTACCTGGGTTCCCAAATAATGTCACTTGGCAATACTACCTTGGTGGGGCTAATAGCACTCAGGATCTGTTTCTCAGCATTTCAGAGTACAGAGTTACTCCTGTCCAGGTACACAGAATTGGCCAGGTTCTCAAGGACAGACTCTTACTGTCCAAGCCCTTGAAACACCAATGTGTGGTCCCAGAAGCTCAATGTATTATGGTTTTAGTAATGATGTTCTTGACTGACCTCTTCTGCCTCCTAATTTGGACTTTATTCCAGATATCCAGGTATCTTGGAAGACAGTCAGTAATTAGGTCTCTCAGTAAGTGATACCTGGATTTGTGTCCCTGCCCAAATCTCATGTCGAGCTAGAGAAGGGGCCTAGTTGGATGTGATCAGATCACAGGGGAAGATTTCCCCCTTGCTTTTCTCCTGATGGTGGATACGTTCTCATGAGACCTGATGGTTTAAAAGTATGTAGCACTCACCCCTTCTCTTTCTTTCTCTCCTGCTCCACTATTGTAAGACATGCTTGTTTTCCCTTTGCCTTCTGCTATGATTGTAAGTTTCCTGATGCCTCCCAGTCATGCTTTCTGTCAAGCCTGTGGAAATGTGAGTCAGTTACGCTCCAGTCTCAGGTAGTTCTTTATAGCAGTATGAGAACAGACTAACACAGTAAGCATGGACTCAAAGCCAACTAAGGGAATTCTAAGGAGGGTTTCATGTTATTTGTGAGCCCCTATACTTGGTATTCTACTACTAGTATACAACCAATCACACTGATGGAAGGTAATAATTTGTACAATTTTCTTCCTATGAACTTCCTATGAACTCCTAAAGAGGAAGAGTCATGCCTTTGATGCACAATAAATGTGTATCAAATTAAAGTTGTTGAACTGGACTCTCTTTACCCCAAAATGCAGCCCAGACTGGTCAGAACACGAGTGCTTGTCAGACCCAGTGTGCACATCTCCCTTAGTAAGTAAATTCTTCTGGCTATGAAGTGTAGAAAAAAACAGATAAGTGGAGCTGCCAGTAGGCTGATTAAGGAGCTAATCAGTAATTTAGGAAAGATACAATTGTGGGTGGATAAATAATTGTCATAAATTCCTTAATGGAAAACTACACAATAGTGAAAAAGAACAAACTGTTGATCTATGTGACAACATGGGTGAATCTCATAGACATAATGTTATGAAGCCAAATCCTAGAAACATACATTATGATTTCATTTATACACATTTCAAGAACAGGTAAAACTAACTTATGGTGATAAAGATCAAAATAAGTTTCCATTGGGGGGATATTAACTGATGGAGTATGAGGAAACCCTCTAGAATGCTAGAAACATTTCCCTTCTTGTTCTGGACAGTGCTCATAAGGACGTAAATGTATATGCACCTAAAATGTGGGCTCTTTATTGTGTTGTGATATTTTCTGTAGGCTATTTATTTTACGGAAAAAAAAAAAAACCTTTAAAATATTGTTGGTGGGCTGGCCTAGGGTTGTAGCAGTAGAGATTGGCAGGAGTGAATAGATATTGAAGGGATATTTAAGAGATAAAATCATTAAGAGGAAATGAGCTAATGCCTTAAAGTGTTTAGCACAGTGCCAGGAATACAGTAAAACTCAACAAATGTTTATGATTATTGTTACTGCCTAAAAAGGTTGACAAGAGAATTTAATCAAATAATGTATGTAAAACACTTCGATCCTTGTGTGGGATTTGGGAATTTCTCTATTAATAGTAGCTTTAATTATTTTCATTGATTAGGCTATAACCTTTTTCCACATTCATTCTGCCTTGTTAAATCCTGTTCTTCTTTCAATTATCTGGAATATAAACTACACTCTGGTAAGAAACTTATGGAAAATTCATTTCATCCCCTATTGTAAGTTTAATGAATTTAACTAAATACACATACATAATCACCTACATATTGGCCCCCAAGGAATTCTAAGAAACTTTTCTTGATAAACTTCACCAGAGGCATTAAGATACAAAGTTGACACATGTACACTTTTACTCTCTTTCTGGTTGCTACTTTGTTACATCAGAACTGTTAGCAACGTGTCTTGCAACAGTGTGTCAAGAGACCCCCTGATAGGGTTAAAGCTCCTTAGCATTGTGTGGGAAAGGACATCCTAGCACCATCTGCCAGGCCTGCAATTCTATTAACCTGTCAGCATGATAAATGACAAAGAGAAGGCATCAGGGAGAAAATCTACAGTAAAGTACTGTGGTCATAAAACAAGAAGAACCAAAAAGAATTTAGGGCAAGTATACAAACCATCTTTTATGATAAAATTTCCTTTGCAAGGAGAGAACAAAGCGACTGAACTATAAACTCCTGAGTCCAAGGAGAAGGTAGTGATACCATCAGTCATCCCTCCACCCCGATGTGTGGCTCACAGATCAGTGATGCATGGTCCAACAGTCCCACTTCTGCTTCCAACCAGGCCTCTTGGGACTCAGTGAAACACACCTTGTCCACCAAAGAGATGGTATTTTAAAAGGTGGTTATTCTGTGCATCCCTTTTGCTCTTAAAGAAATAATTTCTCAAATGGAAAATAATTTGGTTACTGCTCTTGAACCACAAATTATCTCCAGAGAGCAGTTGCCCAGTGTATCACTGCCTTGCTTCTAAATTTAGCCCCCACAAATGACATCATCTATAAACAGAGCACAAACAATAGGTTTCTGAATATTTGCGTTTTGGAATGAATTCCAATGAGTCTCATTTAGAAGTTTCCAGTTAATTATACCAATATAAAAAATAATGTTGATTCTGGATGCAAACAGATTACTGAAGTGCAAAGAAATTTAAATATTTTTAAAGATATCTTCATCGGGTAGCAATGAAACTGGTAGCAGCAAAATTGTGAATAATCTCCATACCCTGTCATGTTTCCAGAAGCATCCCTACGGAGTGATTGTTCCAAACAGAAACTTTGTAGCCTCTCAAAAGTAATTAAGCCATTCAACTTGCATTTATATCATCTTGGGCTTTTGCAACACTTCAACCAAGTTTAGCAAAGATTAGTCTCATTTTGCTAGACTAACAAGGTGGCAGAGTAAAAATGAATGATCTCAATAACAAAATTAGGCATATCTGATTCATAAGAGTGTTGTATCTCTGCATTTTCTGTTTACATGCTATGGCACCACATCAAAGTGCTTGAATACAGCACATTAAAACACATGCATTCATGGCATACAATGAGGTTTAGGACATACAACGATTTTCTATCTGGGCTTAAGAAAGGTGGTATTACGGTATTTTATTACTTTGGAAATAGAAAGTTAATAATTATGTTAACCAGAGGGTATGTGGGTGCTTCACTCAGATCATTCCTCGAACAAAAATTAGAAGAAAATAGAGATGCAGGAAGCAGACCCATGAAAACACCTTGTCTCTTCTAATATATAGGCATATCATGCAATTATTCATCCACTTCAAGTGAGGCAACAAGCACTTAAAATATTTGACAGTTGTTCCAGCTACTCAATTTTCATGTCAACATTTCTGTAATATTAAAGGAAAGAGAAATGAGATCAGCAACTTCAGTAAGAGCCCTATTGCTTTTTACCAACTTATTCAATATGGAAATAAATATCCAGTTATTTAATATATTTCCCGCATGTTGCCTTAATGTTCTGGTTAATCTTTGTCATGGATTTTCTTAATAGATTTTCTAGGAATATCTTTCAATATTTATGCAAATCAGAATTCATGGCTTAAAGCCAGTTTGGAAACGGATTGGAGTCTCCAGAAGAGCTTCAGGCTCATGCCTCCAGAGTGAATTTTATTTCAATCTTGCTCCTAGTTGCCAACCAAACATTTCTCTGCTATTCCTAAACTCTCAAAATCCCTAAGTCGGGCACTCACTAAAGTCTGTGGTGCTCCTGGGTCACAGCCCCTGACAGGAGAAGCAGTGCTGTGTGGTATGGGAAGCAACGGGCTTTGGTCACAACCCTCGCATTTACTAGCTCTGAGATTTTATGAAAATTATAGTACTAGTTTACCCTTTTCTCATTGTCTACCGCCAGGTTCTACACTAAGAACTTCATACTCATCATCTCATTTAACCCACTGAAAAATCTCCACATCCTGCATTATTTCCCTTTTTTCAGATAAGAAGCCTGAGGTTCAGAGAAGGTGGTAACTTGCCCCAAGTCCCCAGAGAAGAAGTATCAGGTCTAATTTGAGTGTTAAGCTCACTCATAACCACCAGCACTGCTCCAGATGTTTCACCTTTGAAATTGCATAATAGCACCTTCCATCATCCTTCAGCTCACAGAGAAGCTGTGGGGAACCAGTAAGCACACAATGGGTGAAACTCTTTGAGAACCACAAAGCGCTACACTAATTACAAGGTATGTACAATTCCAAACCATTTTAACTTCAAATTACAGAATATCCGTCTGAAACTGGATTAAGCAAAAAGAATGTAATTGGCTCATGAAACTGGCAAACCCAAGGCTGAATGGAGCACAGCTGAATTCAAGGGCTCAGATAAAGCTGTTTGCTGGGGTTTTCTCTCCCTGTCTCTGGGCCTCACTTTTGCTTTGGTGGCATTCTTGGTTTTTTTACGTGGGTGGTGGCAGGACTTTCAACCTCTTCTCCAGGCAGGAAAAGGAGGACATGGTCTGATGGCACCAGCAAATATCCTGGGATTCCTTCTGATTCTGTCACAGGCCCACCCCTGAACCAATCGGTGGAGTCAGAAGGTGGAGTGTGATACACCAATTCGTTTAGGCCGGGGTCACATGCTCGCCTCTGATGCCCCGCACTAAATCAGCTTCCCACACACAACCTGGACCTGGAGAGGTGATTTTCCAAGGGAAGTGCACCTCTCTTTCCAGAAGAGAAACTTCATATTGGGAAGCCACACGGAAAAACATTGGCTAAATATTTTAATAAAAACACTGAGCTTCACATTTGTTTATAAGACAATGACAGAGAATGCCTAACAAGGCACAGGCAAAGATTTCATGACAAAAATTCCAAAAGCAATTGCAACAAAAGCAAAAATTGACAAATAGGATCTAATTAAAGAGCTTCTGCACAGCAAAAGAAACTATCACCAGAGTGAACAGGCAACCTACAGAATGGGAGAAAATTTTTGCAATCTATCCATCTGACAAAGGTCTAATATCCAGAATCTACAAGCAACTTAAACAAATTTACAAGAAAAAAAAAAAAACCTTAAAAAGTTCGCAAAGGACATGAACAGACACTTCTCAAAAGAAGACAAACATTCAACCAACAAACAAATGAAAAAATGCTCAATATCACCAATCATTAAAGAAATGAAAATCAAAACCACCCACAATGAGATACCATCTCATGCCAGTCAAAATAGCAATATTGCATTTCATCACTGGAACCTGCCGTTTACCTCTAGGAGAATTTGCTGAGCTCATGGGAAGTAATGGATCTCAAAAGTTTTGCATTGAAAAAGTTGGCAAAGACACCTGGCTACCAAGAGGCCATATACGTTTTAATCATTTGTATCTACCACCATATAAGAGTTATGAACAACTAAAAGAAAAACTTCTTTTTGCAATAGAAGAGACAGAGGGATTTAGACAAGAATGAATGTGACTTCTTATTTTGGAAGAGATCTTGCATTTAAATACCCCAGACAAGAAAAATTGCACAGATAGTGTATTTTAGCTGTTCATTCTGTACCGTGAATTTTCTGAACCTCTCAAAGTATGTTTTCTGTTCTTCCACAGAAATATGCAAAACAGTTCATGCTTTTCTACTTTATTAATTGTTCCCTTGAAATGACTGACCAGGAAAAAGGTCATCCTTAAATTTTGAGCAAGTGAGAGACTTTATTAAAAATACATATATATCTATATAAGCAAATATGACAGTGACTCTAGTTTTATGGAGTGTATTAAACATGACAGCCATTGATTCATAAAGATCTGGATTTGCTTTACCTTGTTAATATGATCTAGGGGAAATCGTGTAAATTGTTCCATGTTATTCTCTCCCTTATGTAACATCTCCTGAGGATGTTTAGTTCCATGGCTGTTCAGGAGGGTATTAAGGGCTTAGACCAAATCTTTGAGTTTAAAAAAAAAATGCTGCTGGCTTTTCTGAAGACAGGTGCTTGAACATGTCAGTTTGTTTTAAATAAATAGTTAAAATTTTTTCCCTCTCTGTCACATCAGTAATATTGTCAAAGTAAAGGATTAAACCATAACTTTCACATGAAAGTCATATGCTAGATTCAATACTATTTAGTTTATTATTGAAATTGGAAGGATTTATTGAGCAGCATAGGAGTTTGTTTACATGTTACTTTGGGATGCTAGGTATTTGTGGAATTAAAAAGAATCAGGTACTTTTGTACTCTATTTTTAAATATGTAATGTTCTTCCGATTTAATTCATAATAAATTCATGCAATTTCATTCTTAGGAACTAATGTGAACTCTGCCACTTTTTTATGTTCAAAGCTTTGGTTTTATAAAGCTAGATGGATTGAAGAGTTACATAAGCATTTGAATGCTCTAACAAATACGAGGCTAATAATTTTCTGTTAGTGTTTGCATATCTTCATTCCTCTCAAATTCATAACAGTTCATTTATCTGAATTAAATAAGCATATAAAAATTTAAAAATAAATCATTTGATTATAAAGATGCATGCATATGTTCATTGTAGCACTATTCACAATAGCAAAGGCATGAAATCAACCTAAATGCCCATCAATAATAGACTGGATAAAGAAAATGTCGCACAAATACACCATGGAATACTATGCAGCCATAAAAAAGGAGAGCATATCCTTTGCAGAGACATGGATGGAGCTGGAAGCCATTATTCCCAGCAAACTAATGCAGGAACAGAAAACCAAACACCACGTGTTCTCACTTATAAGTGGGAGCTGAATGATGACAACACATAGACACGTTGGGGAAGAACAATACACACTGGGACATGGGTGGTGTGAGTGGGGAAGGGGAAGGGAGAGCATCATGACTAATAGCTAGTGGATGCTGGGCTTAATACCTAGGTGATGGGATGCTTTGTGCAGCAAAACACCATGGCACACATTTACCTAACAAACCTGCACCTGCCACATATGTACCCCTGAACCTAAAAGTTGAAGAAAAATAAATAAAATGCTAAAAAGATAATGCCTAATAAATTATATTTGCTAATATATGTAGAGTGCTCCAATATTAGAAAATGCTTCCGTTTATGCTATATCATTTTATTCTCATTATACCCTTACCAAGTATAAATCATATTACAGATGAGCAAACTGTCTCAGCATAGTTAAGAGACTTACCCAAAGCCACCCAGCTGATAAGATGCAAACACAGAACTTAAGTGTAGGTCTTCTGACCCCAACTCAGTACTCAATGATGCCTCTCTCCTGAAACCTCTGAGAGGCTGGCGTGAGTTTAATACTGCAAGTTTTGATTAAATGTTCCTTAGAAGCAAATTTGCCTTAAACAAGACATTAGTAAGCACAAAAACTTTCTTTCTGTCCTTTACTTTGGGGAAATATTAAACTGTCCCTTTGACTGTAGACATTCAAAATAAAACATGCTATCCAATACTTCTTCACTATACTATAAAGGACTGGTAGCAATGTAAATTGTCCAATTCTTTTGAGAAAGCAATTGGGTGATAATATCAAGGGCCTTAAAAATGTTCATATCCTTTAACTTGAAATTCTACTCCTGAGAACTTATCATATGGAAATGATTCAAATGAATTGAAGGAAAAAAATCATGTGCATAAAAATATTCATAGCAACACTAACTGTAACAATAAATTTTAGAATTAAAAGAGATAATATATGTAAAGTGCTTAACAGGATGCCTAGCAATCAATCAGCGTAGGCTGCTGCAATCCCCTACTTACTCTTGAATGTTGATGAGCCTTCACATTTTGTGCCACCTACACGGAAGGTTCTTCCTCCCAGATACCTGCATCACTCCCTCTCTCCTTTCCTTCAAGTCTTCTTAAATGGGACCCCATCGGAGAGGCCTTCCCAAACCACCCTCTCTAAATAACACATCTTTGCTAGCATTTTTCTACCTCCTCGCCCTGCCTTATTATTTTAGTACATATTTCTACCTCTTATGTTACATGTTAATTTGGTATTTTTATTGTCTTTCTCTCCCCCACAAGAAGGCAAGCTTCATGAGGGCAGAGACTTTGGTTAGTTTGTTGCAATGTATTGAGCATCTGCTACATTGCTGAGTAAATAATGTTTTTCTGTCTTTATGCTTGATCTTCAACCCTTGGTTTTATAGTAGGGAAGAGAGATCAGGCTCAACTCTCAATAAATAAGGAAAAGTGAGAATTTATAGCCAAGAAACAGGGAAATGGGGATCAGCAGATGGAAAATTCTTAAGAGAAAACCTCAGGAGTAAGAGAGGATTCTGGCTATTCGAATTCTTGCTAAAGGCAAGCCAGACATCGCCTGGGGAATATGTAGGAAAATTAGGAAACTGATCAGATTTTGGCTAAACTGCCTTAGCAAGTTTCTTGATAAAATTGGACAATGCAAAGACAAACACAAGTTCAAAAGTTAGAGCCTAATTTTAAAAAGTTCAGAGGAGCCTAATCACAGTTTGATCATGGAGAGAAGCTTTGTCAATATCCATCTTCCCTTTCCAACTGCCTGCCCTGCAGATCTCAAGATTCATCATCAGATATGAAGATCAAAGCCTTACAGAGACTGTTTAACCACCTTACATTAAGTGCATAAGGTAAAATTTCTACTTTGAGAAAATCATGCACAAAATATAGAAATATATCAGTACATATATATATGTACATATATATGTGTATGTATGTGTGTATATACGTATATTATATGTTATATATATATACTAGTACTTCTACTTCTTTATTAAACCCTAAATTAGAGGGTATCTAGCTAGAGGACTCACATTATCCACCAAAGTCTATTATGGGTTATTTTTTTTTTCAAAAACATTAAAACCTATACAACATGAAAACCTTATCTAATTTAATTCATGTCTAATTTAAGAGTTAGTCTACTGTCATAAGACAAAATTTACTAACAAAATCTAAAGTGCAATAGCAGGAAATCTCTGACAAGAAAAATATTATGTAAAAACTGGTTTACTCTGAATAAAAGGAAAGCTTATCAGTGAGATTGGAGATCTAGTCTAACAGGTAGTTTAAAACTCATTCCCACAGGCCTTCTTATGACCCAATGGTAGATTTTCCTGAGCATATCTCTCTCAATAAATCTTTTGATTTTTATCACTTGACATGAATATTTTAAATTCTATCTCTAAAAAATTTAACTGGTTTTTAAGTTGAAGAATATTCTTGCAAAGAAAAGAAAAAAGTGCTGATTTTAGAGCTTGTTATTAGCTTGGGAAAGTAGAATCACTCAGTAACTGAATGAAGAATAACTCTAAATATTTAGCAGTTTAATATTCTGATGCAACCCTGCATCAATTTGTTACACTTATAGATCCATTAACAATTTAAGCCTGGTCTGCAGAAGCTCTGAATTATTCATTTCACCATAAAACAGCCAACATTTCTGGAAGGTGTATCTACTGGTGGTAAAGTTACACTACTGTGCATTTACAGTGGTAGGAGATCAAACAACAATCAAAACAACCACGATCCTCTCTCCTGCTCAGTTTATTGAGAAAGTTCTCATTTTCATAATGAAATAATTTGAACAGTTTTGCTATCCATAAAGGAAGCAAACAGTATTCTCAGAGTTCTCTTGAGTTGAAGTAATGGTCAAAGCAATCACTTGGACTCCCGTGTTCCATTCCAAGATTAGGATACTCACACAAAGGCAGTGCAAGTATCCTAATCTTGTGTGATTGAGCAGAAAGACAGTGAATGAGCGAGAAGTTTAATATCGAAGCAAAGTCAAAACTGCATTTAATTTGCGGTTAACTTTATATCTGAAGAGAGTTAATGGGAGAAACATTGAGGAGGGCTTTCTCCCATTGCTGTTGGATCTCTTTGCCTTTTTGTAGGTTGACATTTATTAGGATTTTCTGTGTCAGGATCTAGGATAATTTTTTTTTACATATATCATCTTCAATCTACAGCTCTGCTAGGTAGATACCATTATTCACTCCCATTTTAAAGATGAGGCAAGTGAGGCTCATAGTTAAACAACTTATTCCAAGGTCACAGAACTAGAAAGTGATGGTGCTGGGACCTCCACTGACTCTGCACCCAAAGTCTATGCCTTTCGTTACTTCTCCACGTAGCTTCAACTTTGCAAGGAGCAAACATAGAAAGATCACAAAGAAAACAGCTATTTTGTGTTTTTATGATATGACTTTTGTTTTATTCATCTAATGCTGCAGGACAAATCAACTCAAAACTTAGTGGTATGTAACAATAAGAATAATTTTATCTCATAATTTCATATATGTGGGTCAAGAATTTGGAAGAGGCTTTGGCTAGGTGGTTTTGGCTTGGGTCTCTCGTGAGTTGTAGTTAGGTGTCCACTGGGAATTTAGCAATCTGAATTATTAACTGGAGCTGGAGGATCTGCTACAAAGGTGGCTCACTCTGATGGCTACTAAATTGGTCCTGGCTGTTGGCAGCAGGCCTCAGTTTCTCTCCATATGAGCCTCTCCATAGGGCCACTTGAATGTCCTCATGTAATGGCTGACTTTCCACATGGAATGAGCTGTCCATGACACCAAGGGAAAAGCTACAATGTCTTATATGATCTAGACCCAGAAGTCATGTAGTGTGGCTTCCACAGTATTTCTGTCAGTCACAAGGGTCAACCCTGATTCGCTGTGAAGGAAAGCATGCAAGGATGTGAATACCAGGAGGTCAAAGTCCCTGGGGGAAACTTGGAGCTGGTTACCTCAATCCTGCTACTCCTCTGGCACTTAGCAGATTACATTTTGTCTGTGATAGTGTTTCAGTCGTCTCTGTGGCCATGCAGAGTTAGAAAGTCAGGCACTTACTGCAAAACTACTGAACCTCAGAGTACTTTTAACTGGTGGTGTGAATGCCAGCAACTGAAAGCAGGTGTGCTCAGACTCAGCTACAGCAGGTGAGGGAGGGTTTTCTACCCTGTGTGGAGGGGGTGGCCACTGAAAACCACAGCAGTCAGAAGAAGATGCTTTTACAAGACAGAATATTTAGAGAGAAAAAGAGGTCAACACAAAAAAGACAGTGGAGAGCAGATCAGGAACATGTGCCAGCTACAGGAGAAATGATCAAAATGGAAGAACAGGGGAAAGGCTATGGGCAGAAGGTCAAGCAAGTTTAAAAGGGTTTGAAGCAAAGGCGACAAATCCCACAAGACAGAGGCCCTGACAGTGAGTTGGTAAGAAGAAGGTCTTGTACCCAGGGCATTCCACACAGCATGAGGGCAGGAGATCAGAAAGAGGACACAGATACAGAACCAGAACACACGGCTAGCACTGCAGGCATGAGCACAATGTACATCCCCCTGGTGACCGAAACTCAGCCTGAACCTCGCCAGGGTGTACTTTCAAAAACTTTTTATCACTAGTAATACAAAACATTTGTTGAAAATTCAAAGGGTGCAGAAATAATAAAAACAGAAGGTAGAAGTCCACCATCCCCTAAAGATGACTGCCACTTACAATTTGGTATATGGGCTCTCAGACCTTTTCTGAGACTGCACAGCCACATAGAGAAATGTGTGAGATTGGCCTGTATATATTGTACTGCACTTTCTCTTTTCACATCTTTCTGTATCAATCAGTAATTACATAAATGGCCTATTCTTTTCAAGTTTTTTGGTATTCTGTCTTATGATTGTTGCATGACTTATTTAACCAATATCCTAACAGGACTTTTGAAATCTTTCTTATTATTTACCACTAGACACAATGCTTGAAGAAACATCTTTGTACAAATATCCTTACATATTTATGGGAGAATTTCTATGGAAAAATTCCAAAAATTGAGATTGCCAGATTAAAGAGTATGCACATTCAAAATTTCAATAAATTTTGCCTTACTGAAACATTGTATCAATTTGCATACATGTGTCTTACATTGTCTATCTGTGGCTAACTTCCAAGCCAACTCGACTCCAAGCTTATTCATAATATTGTCAAATACTCCTAAGCTGTATGTCATGATAAAAATTCTACGCATTTGGAAAGAGTCATTACATTGCAGGGTAAAATATGTCCAATGATCAAAGCATTGTACTTACCCAAGTAATCATGTACATGTTTCCACAGATTTGAGCTGTACATATTAAATGCTTTCCAGATACAACAGAATCCAGTCCAAAAGCCACAGTGTCTCTCTGACCTTCCCTTTATTTTCCAACAACCAATATTCTTCAGGCATTTTTTCTATAAATAAAAAGTATCTGATAAACCCTAATCACTTTAGTGTGTATTGGCAGCACTTGTGAGCCCTTATGGAATAATTTCCATGATTTATTTTATTTTATTTTAGAGATGGGAATCTCTCTTGCTCTGTTGTCCAGGCTGAGGGGCAGGGGTGCAATCGTAGCTTACTGCAGCCTCAAACTCCTGGACTCAAGTGATGATCATTAACATTTCTTTGGCAATAAAGTATTTTTTAAAGTATGTGCTTTTTGAGATATACTGCTATTTTACACTTTATAGACTACAGTATAGGGTAAACATTTTCAGACGCACTGGAAAAACAGAAAATCTGTGTTGCTCACTTCATCAAAATGTTGACTTTGTTGTGGTGGTCTGGAATCAAACCCACAGTACGTATCTCTAAGTGTGACTGTATCCACTTTGGGGCAGAGGAGAGGGGAACTATCCACTTCAGTTGCCAGGAAAACAGAAATCCTCTTTTATAGCAAATAGTGATTAAGAAAAATCTATCAAAGCATTACTTTATGTGAATTAAATTCCAAAAACATGGGTTAAATTGGCTTCCATATATGGGTGGTTCCCATCTTATATTAGCACTAACAATTCTTATACTCCTTATTTGAGGGACATAGGTTAATTAATAAAAGAACTGTCAGGAAATAGTTCTTTTGTATATATCTTCAGATACTGTTAAGCCATTAGTGTTTGCTTGCCTGTTCATTCAAAACATATTTACAAGAACTGTATGAATAAAGCACTGTTAGAACTACTGTGGGAGCCATCCTAGGTGCTGAAAGAGTTGCGTGCATAACCAGGATAAAATAGTTGTAAAATATAAACCTTTTTTAAAACTTTTAAGTTCTGGAATACATGTGCAGAACATGCAGGTCTGTTACATAACTATACATGTGTCATGGTGGTTTGCTGCATCTATTGACTCATCCTCTAAGTTCCCTCCCTTCACCTCCTACCCTCCAACAAGCCCTGGTGTGTGTTGTTCCCCTCCCTGTGTCCATGTGATCTCGTTGTTCAGTTTCCACTTGTAAGTGATAACATGTGGTGTTTGATTTTGTTTCCATGTTAGTTCGCTGAGGATTATGGCTTACAGCTTCATCCATGTCCCCATAAATGACATAATCCCATTCTTTTTTATGGCTGCATAGTATTCCATGGTCTATATGTACCAAATTTTCTTTATCCACTCTATCATTGGTGGGCATTTGGGTTGGTTCCATGACTTTTCTATTGTAAACAGTGCTGCAATAAACACATGTATGCATGTATCTTTATAGTAAAATGATTTATATTCCTTTGGGTATATACTCAATAATGGGATTGCTGGGTTAAATGATATTTCTGGTTCTAGATCCTTGAGGAATTACCATACTGTCTTCCACAGTGGTTGAACTAATTTACACTCCCACCAACAGTGTAAAAACATTCCTATTTCTCCACAGCCTTGCCAGCATCTATGGTTTCTTGACTTTTTAATAATCACCATTCTGACTGGTGTGAGATAGTATCTCATTGTGGTCTTGATTTGCATTTCTCTAATGATCAATGATGTCAAGCTTTTTTTCCCATGTTTGTTGGAGGTATAAATGTCTTCTTTTGAGAAGTGCCTGTTCATATCCTTTGCCTACCTTTTAATGTTTTTTTTTCTTGTAAATTTGTTTAAGTTCCTTGTAAATTCTGGATATTAGACCTTTGTCAGATGGATAGATTGCAAAAATTTTCTCCTATTCTGTAGGTTGCCTGTTCACTCTGATGATAGTTTCTTTTGCTGTGCAGAAGCTCTTTAATTAGATCCCACTTGTTAATTTTGACTTTTGTTGCAATTGCTTTTGGCATTTTTGTCATGAAGTCTTTGCTCATGCCTATGTCCTGAATGATATTACCAAGGTTTTCTACTGGGGTTTTTATAGTTTTGGATTTTACAGGTAAGTCCTTAATCCTTTTTGTATAAGATGTAAGGAAGGGGCCCAGTTTCAGTTTTCGGCATATGGATAGCCATATGTCCATGTGATATGGACCGGAGAGCCTGTTTTTCCAGCACCATTTATTGACCAGGAGATATTTTCCCCATTGCTTGTTTTTGTCAGGTTTGCTGAAGATCAGATGATTGTAGATGTTTGGTGTTATTTCTGAGAATAAACCTTACTTTTAGAACAGTTTTGGGTACACAGCAACTTTAGTGAAAATGACAGAGGATTCCTGCATATCTTCTGTTTCCCCACATGCACAACCTCCCCCGCTATCTGCACCCCACCCCAGAGTGGTGCATGTGTTACAATCAATAAACCTATGTTGATATATTTTTATACAAAGTCCATAGTTTACATTAGGGCTCACTTTTGATGTACATTCTTTGGGATTTGATAAATATATAGTAATAAGTATCCACCATTTTAGTATCATACTGAAATATTTCAGTACGATACATATTTCAGTAAGATACTAAATAGTTTCAAAACCTTAAAAATCCTCAATGCTCCATCAATTTACTCCTCCTACCCTTCAATCTCTGACAACCATTGATCCTTTTATTGTTTCCATGGTTTTGCCTTTTCCAAAATGTCATATATTTGGAAATACACACACACACACACACACACACAGAGAGAGAGAGAGAGAGAGAGAGAGAAAGAGAGAAATTGGTGTCTTTTAATTACTAATATGCATCAAAGTTTCTTTCATGTCTTTCCATCACTTGATAGTTCATATTTTTTACCACTGGATAATATTCCATTGTCTGAGTGTACCACAGTTCATTTATCTCTTTGCCTACTGAGGGATATGTTGGTTACTTCCAAGTTTTGGCAATTATGAATAAAGCTGCTATGAATATCTACGTGCAGATTTTTATGTGGACATAAGTTTTCAGTTATTTTGGGTAAACACCAAGAAGTGCAATTCCTAGATCATACAGTAACAGTATTTTTAATTTTGTAAGAAACTGCCAAACTGTCTTCCAGAATGGCTTTCCTATTTTTATTCTTGCCGGCAATGAATGAGAGTTCAGAATTTGGTATTATCAGTGCTTTGGATTTTGGCTATTCTAATAGGTGTGTGGTATTAACTCACTGTTGTTTCAATCTGCAATTCCCTAATGATATATGAAGTTCAACATTTTTCATATACTTCCTTGCCATCTGTATGTCTTCTTTGGTGAGGTATCTGTTCAAGCATTTTGCCTATATTTTATCAAATTCTTCATTTTCTTAT
This sequence comes from Plecturocebus donacophilus, assembly GCA_004027715.1. Taxonomy (NCBI): domain Eukaryota; kingdom Metazoa; phylum Chordata; class Mammalia; order Primates; family Pitheciidae; genus Plecturocebus; species Plecturocebus donacophilus. The sequence continues at coordinate 59,940 of PVKP010010874.1, forward strand.
TACTGAATTTTAAGAGTCCTTTGTATATTTTGTATATCAGTCCTGTATCAGATACGTCTTGTGCAATATTTTCTCTTAGTATTTGGCTTCTCATTCTCTTGACATTGTATTTTGAAGAGCAGAAGTGTTTAATTTTAATGAAGCCTCGCTAATCAATTATTTCTTTCATGTATCATGCTTATGGTGTTGTATATAAAATATTATCAACATACCCAAGGTCCCTTAGGCCTTATCCTATGTTGTCATCTATGGAGTCTTATATTTTTGCATTTTAGATTTGGTTCTATAATCTATTTTGAGGTAACTTTTATGAAAGGTGTAAGATCTGTGTCTAGAGTCAATTTTTAGTGAATGGATGTCCAGTTGTTCCAGAATCTTTTGTTGCACAGACTATCTTTCCTCCTTTGTCATAGATTAGTTGACTATATTTACATGGTTCTACTTTTGAGCTCTCTATTCTACCTCATTGGACTATTTGTCTAGTCTTTTGCCAATGCCACACTGTTTTGATTACTGTAGCTTTGTAGTACATCTTCAAATTGGGTAATGTGAGTCCTCCAACTTTGTGCTTCTCCTTCAATATTTTATATGACAATCAGGCTTTAGAATCAGTTTGTCAATATGCATAAAATAACTTGCTGAGATGTTGATTGGGATTGTGTTGCATCTATAAAGTTGGACAAAAAATGAGATCATAATATTGAGGCATCCTATTTATGAACATGAAATATGACCCCATTTATTTGGTTTTTCTTTGATAACATTTATCAGAGTTTTGTGGTTGTCATCATGTAAATCTTGTATCTATTCGTTAGATTATACCTATGTATTTTATTGGGGGATGCTAATGTAAATGGTAATATGTTTTTAATTTTAAAATCTGCTTGTTCTTTCATGGTATATAGAAAAATGATTAAATTTTGTATTTTAATCTTGTATTCTGCAATTTTGTTATGATTGCTTATAAGTTCTGGGGATTTGGGAGTTTATTATTTAGTTTTTTGTGTTTTTTCATTTGTTTGTTTTCTATGTAATCCTGTAGAAAAAGCTATAAACAAAGATGCTTTTATTTTTTCCTTCCTAATCTATACATATCCTTAATTTCCTTTACTTGCCTTATTGCATTAGCCAGAACTTCCAGTATGATACTGAAAAGCAGTGGTAAAAGGGGACATCTTCACCTTGTTCCTTATCTTCGTGAGAAAGATTCAAGTATCTCCCCATTACGTATGATGTTAGCTGTAGGCTTTTTGTAGATGCTCTTTATCAAGCTGAGGAAGTTTCTCTCTATTTCTACTTTGCTATGAGTGTTTATCATGAATTGGTGTTGGATTTTGTCAACCGCTTTTCTGCATCTATTGATACGATCATGGGATTTTTTTCTTTGTTAGCCTGTTGATGTGATAGTTTACATTAATTGATAATCAAATATTGGAGCATCCTTGCAAACCTTGGATAAATTCCACATTGTCATAGTGTATAATGCATTTTATACATTGTTAGATTCAATTTGCTATTATTTTGTTGAGAATGTTTACATCTATGTTTATGAAAGATACATGTAGTTTTCTTGTAATGTCTTTGGCTGATTTTTGATTTTAGGGTAATACTGGCTTCATAGAATGAGTTAGGAAGTATTTCCTCTGCTTCTATTTTCTGAAACACATCTGGGCCTAATGCTATCTATTTTGGAAGGCCATTAATTATTGATCCAACTTATTTAACAGTTATAGGTTTATTCAGATTGTTTATTTTGTATGAATTTTAGCAAATTGTGTCTTTCAAGGAATTAGTTCATTTCATCTACGTTATCAAATAAAGTTGTTCATAATATTTCTTTATTATCCTTCTAATGTCTATGAGGTTGTAGCAGTATTTTCTCTTTCATTTCTGATATTAGTAATTTGCACATTCTCCTTTTTTTTCTTAGCCTGGGTAGAAGATTACTAATTTTATTGATCTTTTCAAAGAACCAACTTTAGGATAATTTTCTCTATTGAGTTTCTATTTTCATATTACTAATTTTTGTTCTAATCTTTATTATTTCTTTTCCCCTGCTTACTTTGGATTTAATTTGCACATGTTTTCTAATTTGCTAAGGTAGAAACTTATTGACATTTTATATTTTTATTAATTTTTAATATAAGCAACTCAAAGCAACAAATTTCCCTCTAAAAGCACTTTTATGCCACAATTCTGGTATATTGTGTTTTTATTTTATTATACATTGTACTTTTATTTAACCCAAAATATTTTTAAATTTCTCTTGAGATTTTGCCTTTGACCCATGTGTTATCTTATTCAATATAGTATTGGAAGTTCTAGCCAGAGCAATCAGGCAAGAAAAACAAATAAAGGGTATTTAATTAGGAAAGGAGGAAGTCAAATTGTCTCTATTTGCAGGCGACATGATTGTATATTTAGAAGACCCCATCATCTCAGCCTAAAATCTTCTCAAACTGATAAGTAACTTAAGCAAAGTCTCAGGATACAAAATCAATGTGCAAAAATCACAAGCATTCCCATACACCAATAACAGACTTAAAGAAAGCCAAATCAAGAACAAACTGCCATTCACAATTGCTACAAAGAAAATACAATACCTAGGAATACAACTAACAAGGAACGTAAAGGATCTCTTCAAGGTGAACTACAAACCACTGCTCAATGAAATAAGAGAGGACACAAACAGATGGAGAAACATTTCATGCTCATGGTTAGGAAGAATCAATATCATGAAAATGGCCATACTACCCAAAGTAATTTACAGATTCAATGCTATCCCCATCAAGCTACCAATGACCTTCTTCACAGAACTAGAAAAAACCACCTTAAACTTCATATGGAACCAAAAGAGAGCCCACATAGCCAAGTCAATTCTAAGCAAAAAGAACAAAGAGGGAGGCATCACACTACTGGACTTCAAACTATACTACAAGGCTACGGTAATCAAAACAGCATGGTACTGGTACCAAAACAGAGATGTAGACCAATGGAACAGAACAGAGGCCTTGGAGGCAACACCGCACATCTACAACCATCTGATCTTTGATAAACCTGACAAAAACAAGCAATGGGGAAAGGATTTCCTGTTTAATAAATGGTGTTGGGAAAACTGGCCTGCCATGTGCAGAAAGCAGAAACAGGACCCCTTCCTGACACCCTACACTAAAATTAACTCCAGATGGATTAAAGACTTAAACATAAGGCCTAACACCATAAAAACCCTAGAAGAAAATCTAGGCAAAAACCATTCAGGACACAGGCATAGGCAAGGACTTCATGACCAAAACACCAAAAGCACTGGCAACAAAAGCCAAAATAGACAAATGAGACCTAATCAAACTACACAGCTTCTGCACAGCAAAAGAAACAGTCATTAGAGTGAATC